>DWLR01002913.1:0-14456 GCA_018246295.1 Papilio alexanor hazarajatica | reverse complement strand
ATATATATATATATATATATATATAATAATAAAGATGATAGATTAAAAAGTGGTCAATGCCACGAAATAAATTGCTTTTTTGATATATAACGATTTCCTCGATTAAAGAAAAAGATCAAGAATATCGTGTTTGTCTAAGCCTTGAAAGATAAACAATGATCGTAGTTGGTAAATCGTTCATACACTCCGTAATTTTATAACTAAGACAATAAGTTGAAACCGAAGGTCGTGTAAGTGATTTCGGAGTGGTGGTATGCAATTTGTATGTTCTACATTGAGCGGCTAATATGAAACTTTTGTGTGACATTTTTTAAAATTAAAATGGTGAAAATATTCCAAAGCTTTATAATAGCGTAAGAATTTCTTCTGAAACAGAAGTGCTTATTAAATATAGATTTAAACGTTAAATGTATAACCTACAAAATTCTATAAATAGTACTGACTTTAATGATTTAGGAAATATTATATCAGAATGGTCGCAATGTTTGTCGATAGATGGCGTTAAGACGTTGAAATGTAAACTTTTAATATGGTGGTCCATGTTGCAAGAATTGATTAATAAAATATTAAGTATCGCATAGAATACCATCGTGTCGCTTTTTGAATCTCATTTACAATAACGTGCTTGTGGTTGCGTTTTTTATAGGTTTTTAATTTAGTACTGCTAGGCAAAGCTCAGAACGAAAGTGAGCGTACTATAATTGATGTCTAAGTTATATTAAATAATATTAAATATTAAATAGTGAATGATGATATATGAAATCGTATGAAATATTTAAAAACATTAGCGTCTAATGTCATTTGCTTTGTACTAACAAGCAATTGTTGTTGCAGTGCTCTTGTTAAGAGTATACTCTAAATTAAAATCGAGAAAGGGCAACATTAATTAGTTTAAAACTAACTGTTTTGCATTTAAGCATGCTAAAGGTTATTTACTTAAAGGTCGTGTATCTTTAATGACTATAGGTTTCGCGTTCAGTGGTGGCTTCTCGCGTTAGGTATTCTAGCATATATTTTTGTATATATGTCCGTTTTATTGTAACCTCCTTTGTCAGATCGTTCATATTAAGAACATCGAATTATTAATAATCTCTACTAGATCATTTTAATGGATGAAACTATCAAGGGTAGGACAAAAAGTAAAGCTTATGTCGTGCGCGAGATTATAGACGATAGTGTCATGTCGTCGCTACTTTAACGCGACCGAACGGGCACACGTTTCGGAAATGCGATTTTGTAACCGCGAGATTAAAATCCGGAATGACTATGACACCTTTCACAATATCAATATTGGTTGCACACTTGAAACATATTGAATATTTAATGCTCCTTAGCTCGTGCTTATAATGAATATGTCGAGTCGCCGTTTTGGGAACACTCTATATGTATATTAAAAAAATCTATCTGTATCTTTGCATTATATGATTTATATCATATTATATATTGTAGATGTGTATCAAAATATACCTTTTTGAACTAAAAGGACGTGATATTAATATGTATCATAGGTATGTAAGTGAGATAGTTTATAGTATTTTTTAATTTATGCAAACTGTTCATTGATAAAAATACTAAAGACATAAAAACAGTTCAACTTAATAGATAAGTTGAACTGTTTTTGTAAATATAACTGTAATTTTAAGACTGTTTTATTTGCTCACACAATAATGTAAAATGTAAACTATTCGTGAAGACCTGTTATTGGCTTCTCCTGTTTCTTAATATCATTTGTATTTATATTATGTAATAAAAAATGCTATTGGTCTTTCTAACAATAAATAAATAAATAAGAAATTAACCTATTTCTTTATGCGGGAAGTAGGTCATTCATCCTTTTTTTTAGTTAAAGAGTGAGAGAACATTTGTTGCTTTTTTCATTCAGTCCAATAAAAATGAGAGGCTCTTATAATTAGTTCTATCGCTGTGTGCTGTTTAGTTAATCAATTCCTAAGGAATGGATGGCTTGTAATTGTTTTCTGTAGTATAACAAGTTTAAGCTTTATACTCGGAATTTTCTATTCATCTGGATTATTTATAACGTACTAGCTGAAAAGTGTAAGTAAAAGTTTCACACAAAACAAAAACTACACTATTTTAAAGATGTGGCACCTAACGATCGGTTTCAGAACAGCCGTTTTATCGACTAAACAGCAGTTTCATCACAATCTGATCAATAGAACGCATAGAAGACAAACAATTTTTATTAACATAAGTAATAGTTGAAGTAAATTATTTAATAGTAAACCATGTGAATAAAATGATTAGGTCCTGTGTACATTTAACAGACATAACTGGCAGATGCAATTCGTGCCATGGAACGATATGGCAACACCGTTGACGTTTAGGTTTCAACACTTCAATAATGATGATAAATTCCAATATGCGCACTTTAATAACGTAAGTTGTAGGGTGTCAATATTTTGTTCTTGCTGCAGTCAGAAGTGATTAATAACATCAAAGAAAATTCATCATCATCAATTTAACATAATCCAAACAATCATATGGTTGGATTGCCTGCTTTTAACCCTAGATAATGTAAATCCAATATAGGTCGGAGTATAACTGACTTTTTGGATATATAGCCCGATAAATGTAATAATAATTAATAAATTAATATCACTATTATCAACATTCAAAGAATACAAACTCGATTAATTATATCTATCGCTAGTAGTCTCAACTCATAAATGAAAGCATGATTGAAAGCTTAGTTTTGACACATGTAATACATGTATATAAATCGGTGATGAAATAAAATTAGTTATAAAACGGCGATGTAATCCATCATAAAGATTGTTAGGAGGCTAAGACATCGCTCAACATCATTACCAAAGTTTCCGTTGCTAGCACATTTTTTTAGGCTGGCAATTACATTTCGTAACGCTGTGTTAGTGTTGCAACACAGGACTAACGAGCGTCAGGCTAATCACTGCAACTAGCAATCTTTTCTACATGATGTTGGATAGCAATTAATATTACTTAACCTAAAATAATGATTGTTTCACGCCTCAGTTGCCACACTGTTGTGTTAAACTCTCATTTGTATCCAGCACATCTCTTATCACGCAATGAACGGACACATCTTCTTTGTTATTAACGTTAAATAACTATGAAATTAATTATGAAGATGGGAACTTTTGGTGTCTTGAAAAAATTATAAGAAGTACCTAGCAATTAAATTTAAGAATGGAATAAGTAAAGTGATCTTCTTAATATTCAATATTTAAAAAGTTTTAGTTGCATTTTTAAAAATATGTCGTCATTTCGTTTATTTTTGCCCGATTGATAAGAGGGCAATGTTTTTTTGACTATGCTTTTTTACAACTATTTAAATGAAATAAACAAACATTTCTTTTTGGTGCCATTCAGACACCAATTTATTTGCAAACCGTAATTATTTGGATATTTATTTCGTGTATTATATTTCCGCGTATATATGGTCTTTTAGTACAAACATTTTAGTATACTCGACAGATTAATGATTAACGTCCACGTTATGGGTTTTGTGCTGACGTTATATTAGTTATGACACTCCGTGGAATATACGAATCTAATGGTACCTTACTCTTCAAAATCGGACATACAACTTGGCGCGCAAAAAATGTTACCGTACTTCTCGGTCAGTCGAGTAAAAAGATGATTTAAGAACATTAAATATTAATACTGTATTTGTGTATACCGGATTCCGTGAAATTATAAAAGTAAAGACGAAAGAAATTAATCAAATCATTACATGCTCTCTAGGAACAAATAAATGGTGTGAGTCTTGGATAGATGATTGCCTTAAATTAGCATTCGGAAGTTTTACCTAAACGTGACAACTTGCGCTTTCAAGAGCACTGTGGTACGTGCCTTGTCCGCATTGGGTTATTTAATTTCCGTGCGCGTTCTTTACTAGTAACCGGTTTCACTATTCGATAGAGGAGCATTTATTGTTGTATCTAGAGCGAGTATTAACTTTCGCTAAAATGTCGTTTTTTTTAACAGCGAAATGAGTTTTCATTCTTATTTTATAAAATTCTTTTTTTTTAAAGGTGGCCGCTTGCATGATTCTAATATATTTCAAATTAATATTGTAACTAGTTTTGAAATAAAAAATCATCAAATATGTGATGTATGTGAATAAATTGTTACATATAACAATTTTTTCTTTTGTCTTTATCTTTGGGTATACTAAAGAATAAATTATGTTATTTTTTGTATCAATACTATAGTCAAATTGCAAATTAGACCATGTTTATTCATTTTTTTATCGACATATACATAAATATCATAGTCTGCTAGCTAATTATCTGTAGTTTCCTTTCAGTTTATGTGATCCAAAGGATTAATGCTCATTTTCATCAAACAATAAATCGTAATTTTAGATGTTTATTATGTTAACAATAAAGGAAAACATATTTTAGGTTGAAAAATGAAATACATAATGTATTTCATTTTTCAACCTAAAATAACCTTCAAAATTTGTACAAATTACAAGTACAAATTTAAAATAAGCAATAGTTTGGTCTAGAGAGGGGATAAAAGACAAGAAACAGAATTTGGTGACTTTATGAATTAAAATTTACACCTGTTTTTCAAAACAGTGTTCTGTTCTACTCCACAAAAATAACACGGTATCCTCGGATAATCTTACACTTTTAAGAAGTCTTTGTAATTTGTAATAAGTATGTGTGAGCAATTTAATTTTTTTTTACTTAATTAATCGACTTTTACAAAAATGTCTAAATTCTCAAAAATATTATTTCGCTTTAAATACGTTCAACAATGCAACATATAAAATGTCACTAAGTGGTAAAATGCCGAATATTGAGCCCATATCTTTCAGACCTAAGACTTTAGGTGACGCTTAAGTAGTTGTAAAACCGAAACTAGCACTTATGTTTATTTACGGGCTTCCTTAAAGTTAGGGGACGATGATGGAAATGGGCATAAGAATGTGCGACAGTGAATTCATTAGGCGAAGAAAGCTATTAACATTCATATCCAATATAGCATACCATACTGTTACATCTTCGATGATGTTATAAAATAGGAAGGAAAAGCGGATACGTTGCGGTTTAGAAAACACATGAATGTAAATAAAGACCGTTATACGAGGGTGTTACTGTTGGCGTCCTCTAAGCGTTACAAACACGTATAGATATCAAAACAAACTTCGGTTTTATGTTGTTTAACAATATGCAATGTTAAGTAAACATATGTTAATATTGTAAAATTACATAATGCAGGAATGCTGAGATAAAATACCACATTATGGCAAGCAAGCACTCCTTTTTATGAATTTCTTTATTATTTTATTATATTTTTATTTTTCATAGATTGATGATGGTGACGAATGAATGTAATTCACTTAGGGTTGCACAAATATGACATTAGCTGGAGAATCACAGCTTAAATAAACATGCGATGAATTGACAGCACTCAAATATTTTACCTTTTTACCATATTATTGAAGAGGCGACTCTCAACTCTTTAATAATACTGTAAAAACATAGGTCGGTGTTTAATAATTTGACTAAATATTGATACAAAGGACAAGCTATGATTGTAAATTAAGGGTAAAAGAATATTTTTTTTTGCAAAACGTCGCCAACTGTTTACCTACTATAAAGACTTTTTTGTACATTAAGATTACAGATAATAATCTGACATTTAAAACTTTCCCGATGCCAAGATTGCGTAATTACAAACTGATGGTGCTCGTATTTACAATAAGCTCTCTAAATATTTACGACACTGTTAACGTTTCTAAATATTTACAAATCTCACCAATCATTACAAATTCAGACGTCATTTTCAAGCAATTCTTTTCTTAGGTTAATGTATGTAAAAAGTTTAAAAATTGGTTAAAATATTTATGAAATCCTATGATATCGAATCAGTTTATTGTATATGCGAAAAATACAGACTTGAACTCATATTTCCTTATTAAATATGAGATGAAATTAAAAAAAAAAAATTGAAAATTTATAGCAAACTAATCTCGAATAACACTTTTATTCGTTTTGAATTTGCAACTAGTGTTTGTCTACTAGGATTCATAGAAGTTAACATTTTCATGTAATGCTTCCCACTAATACATATAGACTTGTGCGTTTGCAATCATGCGAAAAATATTCGCATAAAACTTACGGAACTTGCGTACTTGTCCGCGTTATGAGAACGTGTGTGTTACTTACGTTATGGTTAATTTCACACGATCTTGTGTCACCACTGTGAGATTAACAATCAATTTGCATAACACCAATTTACTGTGAAATCTTACGTAACCAACTAATAATATTTTCTATCGGAAGTACATTTTTAGTGCGCCGTATTTCTCATGCTAGCAGACGATTCAGTGGACATTTATGGAGGCATTGTTAAATGTAATAATTTTTAAGGTATATCATATTGACAATAGTCACTGTGGTATGATGTTTTCAGGTAACAACTCATTTATCTCTTATTTATTCTGGTGTTATCTAAAAGATTCAATTTTAATTTTATTTTATGTTCTCCTTCGTCACCTTTATTTAGAATGTCTGTCTACCCCAGGTTAGTAACCGTAAATTTTTTGTTAATGTTACATTATTTTCTATTAAATTACTGTTTTCTATAAAATTCATTCATATCATCAATTCATTCATAATCCATTGTGTAATGTTTAAATTAAATACTCAAACTTTTTCGTAATATAAAATGAACTGAAGTTTGTCTTGGAATCAAGTTGATAAACTTCAGGTACGTGTGTGTAGAAATAGCAACTCAATTTTCCATTGGCTTCATTATTGCTAATGGGATATAATATTATTATAAAAATTTTATGTTCTAAACTGGAGCTATAACCAGTTATCTCCGTTGATCTTCTAATATTTTTATTTCGTCACGACTGTGCCCTTTAGCCTTTCTCCAAACCAGTTGTGTTTGTTTTTTTTAATTCTTTTTATAGGTGGTAAAAGTTGCTCTAATAGTATATGTCAAACTTGATTTTATAACCCTGTAGCGATTTAGATAACTGTCATGTGATTAAAAGTAAGAGATCAATAAGTGTCAGCAATTGATTTTTTTATTAGGTTAGAACAGGATCCACTCCAAATGGAATTACGAATATTAGACTACATCAGATGAAAGACAAGTTTTAATCTTTTTTGCCCAACTGGCGACTTTTTTTTAATCGATTTTTCTAGTATTTTGTTTGTCGATTTTAAATTAACGTTTAAATGTATCTTTTTTAATATTGCGGATTTCTTTATTTAAATCAAAATAAGCTCCTTAAATTTCTTCGCTCTAAAGAATCTAGTATTTGTATTAATAAGTGAAAAGAAACCAAACTAGAATGGAAGTCACATACGACTGGTTGAATGTTACATTAAAAAAATGTTACTGCGGAGACAGTTCTACCAGTCTCATTGAGGTTCTGACAAGTTAGACATTATATGGCGCCATTTTGTTTATCTAGCAATTCATCTGTCAACTTAAAGCCACATGAGAATGACTGACAGTATGGAATGGAAAGTAAAGCGTATATTTTTGACTTGAGAGAAAGGTTGTTATTTATTTTTGCCTTGAAATAATTGGCTACTTACAGTTGTGTCAAAGCGAAATTTCAAAGCGGAGTTTAAAAATATTGTGATAGGACAAATTAAGTGGCTCGTAAGAATTTCTGTAATATTAAACTCTTATTTTAATATACAATTATTTTAGTTCTAACATTGAAATATTTCATACTATGTTTTTGTAAGTTAAATTTAAGAGAGAAATAAGGTTTATACATAGAGCACATAACTCTGTGTTCACAGATATGTCTAGCATAAAATAACATCGACATAACAACCTTACTATTACTAGGTATCAAGAAGTTGGTATTGGTACAATCAAAGGAATAAATGTTAATACGATATTCTATTTTCAAATGACTAATATATACAGGAGAGAATTGTAATTATACGGTATGTCCCCACATAATTTATTGGGTCATAATTAATTACCACAAGAATGTTCCGCTTAAATAATTACTTATTTAAATTTACTATCTGCAGTTTTCGATTATCTGGAGATTTATTCTCGTGAAACAATAGTTGCGAAGTGAAAAAATCAATATTAATTATATTTTTGATGCGAAATAGTATTACATTTGTCTTTAAAAAGTTAAACAGTTGTGTAATTGAAAACTCGATGTCAGTATAAAAATTAACTTGATATACTGTCAATTGTATGACAAGGGCGTTGTCGATATCCGTCTCTCACGCCCGTAGTTCTAAATCAATTAGATCCGCTTTTAAAATTGTCAAACTTGTTCTATTACAAAACAAACTCTATTGTTATCGCTGGAGACGCGAAATTTCCTAACGCTCGTTCTGGTGACGCAGAAGTAACGAGGAATGCAATCGTCGTGAACACTGTTGGTCCATTCACGTTTCATGGCCTTGTCCACAATGAGGTGCGCTTTAATGGTCCGGAAATTATAAAATCATATTGTCGTGCGTTTCTTCTGGATTCGGCAAAACGTAATTAAAGTTGCGCGGTTAGAATGCCTCGAAGCGGCGAACTGAAATCGGATAGGTGGTCATTTCGAAACTAAACAAACAGAAACTCACGTACTTAAATATGCTTCCATGCTTAGCATACACGTAATTTATAGTAATTTAATAAACATTCAACATATGCTTTTACAGAGGAGGTAACAATGAAACAATGTGGAAACGCACCAGCTGTTATTATTGAATGAACCAATTCGACTGGGATTGATACGATACTGCCATACAATACAGGAATCTATACTTTTGCATGTTGTGTGATGTCTAACTCCTTCCTTCCTTTTCTCTTCTCATTTTTCTTAACTATCCTTCTCTTATTATTGCAGATGTTGACGGGTAACAATGGTCACGTAAGTCGTTTATTTTTTTGTGATATAAAATTAGTTCGGAGATTTAAATACCTTTCCTTCGCATCTTGCTAGGGTTCCTATGTTTTAAATTATTAGTAAGGAATGGCGAGAAATAAATTCATGATATTTTAGAAGATAGCTAGCACAAGTTGTATAACATCTATAATAATCAAATGGGCTAAATTTGATAAAAGCTGGTGAAGTAATTCGCAAGACAAAGAATTAGTTAAGTGCACCTGTACTTAGAGAAATTGTTGCCTGTTAATTCATTGGTAGCATAAATGGACAAGATCTTGCGTAATTGGTTCAAATCTGTACACGACATTAGCACGACATATTCGCAAAAACCCTTAATATTGTAAAACAACGAGCGCTTGTAACTCGCCGTTGATATTTCTCAACCTTGTCACCGGTGCTCCACTGAGGCCGTGTAAGCCAACGGGTCTGATAGTCGACGCACTGTCATGTTCTAGTTTAGTAAAAGTAAAAGTAGCCCACCTGTTCTTAACTTTTAGTTATTGCTATTTTTATTAGTAACTATTTATGGTTTTCTATTTTAATAGATGTTGTAGTTGATAACCTTTGTCATTAATGGTTTTAGAAATTTATTATTTTTTAAATTTAACCTACACAATCGTCTTCATTATAATTGGTCGATATAGAATAGATATTTTATGTTTTGGTATTCTCTGCTTTTAAGGCTTTCTTTATTTTAAAAAACCCTCTGATTGTTACGAAATTTAATCAAATTGTTAATTTAAAATTGGTCAGTCAGAAATATGGAATTTAATAATACTAAAGATGTAACGAAAATTATATATTTTTACGTGAAAAAAATTTGCAATATGGAAAAGTGAGATAAAAGTGAAATCTATTTAGCGTCGAGAAAAAAACGTATAAAATGCATTGTAATGATAACTGTATTCAACATTATTACGCGATGATACGACAATAAGCATATGTTTGAATAAACATAAGCATCGAGATAAACGGAGAGAGATTATCGACCCCGGTGTACGATCATGATCCCGCACAGTTCATGGCCTCCGACTGCGAGGGGCCGACTGCAAAGGAAGCCAAAATTTACTGCAAAAAAAACTTGATATAAATGTTTAAGCACACACCATCTTCATAATTAATCTTTATTTGCAATATTATTTATTAATCTATGTGTTTGTCCTTGCAATCTTACATATTGTAACATACACCGTAATCTCCGAATATACCAAAAAAAAAATGATTTTTTAAGTTCTCGATTTTATAGAAATTTTAAGATATAAGTTGATCGATCTTGATTTCGCTGTATTTTGGGCTCCTATTGAAAGGATTGGCAATTTTTAATTTTTTTATAGAACTACCGAAATTCTAAAACGAACTAGAATCCGTAAAAACAAGCTCAAGAAATTGCTGTTTAATAATTTTAAAAATTAATAAAATCTAGAAAATGTTATGTACTTGGGAACATAAATTCGACTTAACAATGGACGAGAGCGTAAGGCGTTATAACAGCTATTGAAGTATATTTAACAATAACAACTAAAATAATTCAATAAGCATAGTGGCGAATGGTAATGTACCTACCATCTAAAAACGCAATAAATTGTGTTTACAATAATATAACAAATAAGACTTACGATAACGTAACATTTAAATTTATAGAATTTTCTTATTTCAATTCCAAATAGGAAAGTAAATAGGAAAACAAAAAGAAATATTGTACAAAATTTATTTCTTCATATTACACAATTGTCAGTTTCTTTTTATTTTTATTTTTATTTTGAAAGTTATACATAGCCAGTATTATAACATAAATGAAAATTAGAAGTAGAAATTATAATAGAAATTTATTTTAGTAACGCATATAGCAACCAACCTATTAAAGAAAATTGTATAGATGGATGTTATATATAAATATACATCTGATACTAATTAAGTAGATCTTATGAAGCAATCTAGCACCAGCTATGGCAGTGAAGACGAGAGCTATAGCGAATTTGATGCCACGGCCATCACGCCGCACTTGACCTAGGCCTCTCCGACGCGGGCAACACTCACCACAGACAAGCGTAATAAATGTACATGAAGAATCAATTGAAAGCATCGATAAATCAATTATCTTTTTCATTGAATGACAGTATTGAATGTTCACAACTTTCTAAAATTATTGATAAAATACATCGAAGATAATTCCCACTCATTTGATTTTATGTTTAATTTTCAAATAAAAATGTAGAAAGTACGTTACATCATTCATAAGATAAATGAAGAAAAAAGAGTATTGTTATTTACAATTGAAATTATAATTTTTGAATGTGATCAATCCAAACATTATATTTTTAATTTAAAAAAAATTATTAGAAAATTTATTACTTTTTCGATTTCAACTAGCAAACAAAACTACGGTCGATTTGCCGGATATGGTGAGTCATTGATTGAATACGGCTACATATACGAGATGATAATTTTTATTTGCGAAACTTTCTGCTTCGTCTTCTACACGAATACAAGTTATCATTGAGTCACGGATATTGCAAATAAAAATAACAAATTATCTAATTTTGGTCAGGTTGATGATTGTTTATTTCTAAATATGTAATAGATTATAATTTAGTATTTGGAAATTGTCGATTGCGTCTTAGTGGAGGTGGGCAGTGTTAGGTAGTTTAATAAAAGTTATCTTAATTAATTAGTATGCTCTTAACTTCGTGGATTTTTTGTAGAAAGATTTTCGAATGGTGGTCACAGCATGACCGGGTGTGCTAAAGTGTTAATGAACACAGCATGGAGGAGTTGGCTTCAGACAGGCTACTCGTATAGAACTTACGTGTAGCGCTAGACTTTATTGGCTAACAGATGGACTGGCTGTTTTTTGTATTAGCAAAACAACTAGCTAAAATTAATTAATAATTCAATTTTATTCAATCTTCATCCGCTTAAAAATTTTACCGTTACTTGACGCATGTGAAAAAAGTTGATACTTGAGAACCTGTTTGCAAGTCTAAGAGTGCGATCATTTAAAATGATATCAGGTTAGAATAGCAATAAAGGCAATGAAGCATCGGCTATATTTATAGGAAAGGGAAATCTTACCGATAGAAGTGGCCGCAGTTGAGCAGTCGTTTCTTTAGAGAAAGTTTTAAATTATACATCGTACGTAAACTGGTAACACTGATGGCGACAAAACTACGCTAAGGCGTCGGATGTACGCCCTGCTCATTTCCTTTTTTTTTAACTTCACTTTTAAACGAAGCTAATAGAAACTTGTCAAAGGCGCTTGATATGTCAGTCCATATATAAACTTAATGTTAGAAGAAATTCTTATTTATATTTCATAGAAGTAATTGTGAGACTTGTCCCGTATCGTTAGCGGAAATCAGTATTAATCTTAAAAACATAGTATGTACTACACTATTAAACATTTGCATGAAATATTTTTTAGAACGATTTATCTGTAAGGAGGCATTGAGTCATAGTCATGAGTTTCAAATATCTCCTACATGTATGTGACTATTTTCTTATTAACTGGAAAGCGATCGTATTTGTTTTTTTTTTTTAAATATAACACAAATATTCACCCTCGATTGTTTTAAGTTTGTAGGGGTATTGTTATTTTTAATGTATATTTGTATTGTTTTTAAACGATAAGTGTCAGGCTGTAGAGCTGACGTTTGGTCGATCTTCTGTGTAGTTTTTTAAATTCTTTTATGTAACTTTAAAAACAGGTAATGTAACAGTAATGAGAAATTTAAAGTATCGCAAGTATACTCATCCTCTTCAAGTTGGGCCACACGCCAATACTGGTTCGAGTTTTATTGAATGCGGTTCAACGAAAGTGGTCATTAAGTTGTAACGTTATATCAGTATTAAAAGAGTAAGTCTTTTATACAGAGCGCTTAAGTAAAGTTACGTCATGTTATAAGAATCGAAAATTGGATCCGTTTCATTTCGAATACAGTTCAATGGCCAGTTTGTTGACATAAAAATTAATTCCATTTCTAAATTTGAATTTTGAATCAGAGTGAGTTCTCATTTAAGAGTTGTTACATAATAATATGGGTGATTTTTAAATATAATGCTACAATTATTGGTTTTTTGTTATTAAGAGATACATAAAGATCGTCCAAACTTCTTAACGACAAGAAATTTCTTACTATATAAGCAGCTTTTCCACTCAATATCATTGGTGATATATTTAATATATCTGTTATTTTTTGTTATTTAGTTTTGACCACCGAAACAAAATTACTCATTAACTAATCCAGGGCCAACGTATTAATATCATTTGATACCATATTAAAATAACTTTAATTTTTTTTCTACTTATTATTTAATGAATAAAATTGCAGATGTATAAATTAGGGCAAAACTTGATACTTTCTTTTCTCTATTTAATATTTAGTTTGAGTATTATCTACAGTTACACGGTGCTTACGGTTGACACAGACAGTGCCTTTAGCCTAAACCTTTTATCTGGAGTAACCTCTCTCGGAAAACTCGGCTCGGGACATCACTTTATTTAAACTACCTAAAGTTAATTAGGTTTATTTGTTACTATTCAAACTATTTTAATTTCATATCTGAATAACATATAGATAACAGTTAGTAATTCTATTACTCAAGCAAGTTATAGTTATTTGCGAAACTGATATTGGTGGTGTGGGAGGAAACTAGAACTGTTCTGTTATTTAGTTAGTTTGTAGTGTTAGTTTAGTTACTAACGCTACCAAACTTGTTATATGTCGTAATCATTTTTGATAAGTTACAAATACTCCACTCAATTGGTCACTTTCAATGCGTGAAGGATTGCATCATATCTGATAAAAACACAGCAATTATAAAAATGTATTGAAACAGTTTTTTTTATTTCTATTAGCGAAAGTAAACGCGAAAATTGCTTTGTTTTGGACATTAACAAGCTGTTTATTAGCGCTTTTGGCGCCATTCATCTTGTCTGAATGAACGAACTATATAAATCGTAGGAATGAACGGACAATAGTGTTGCGGTCGGAAGCTGCTAGTCTGTTGAATTCGTGCTGACCCGCATCCGCACACCGCGACCCGTGTTATTTAAATCCTCCGATTGTGAAACACACACTTAAAGTATACTGTTAATATTATCATTTATAGCTGTTGCTTTTTTCTTAACACGTGTTATCAACACACCGGACCGTAATTGCGTTTTTATTAAAACACGTGATGTGTTTTAAATTTTGCTTAGACCTAATTTGTTCTTTTATTAATATGAACTTTTCTAATGTAGCCAAACATAGCCAAACGTACTTAAATCACTACGACTTATTCGTTTCCCAAGCCTAATTCCGATTCTTTCTTCTTTAGATTTTAATTCTTACTTTCAAAACTTATTTTACTAACTAGATTACATTTTCGTCTATTAATACATTAAATACAGCATTTCAGAATAACGTCTATATAGTCTAGCTCTTACCAAGCAAACATTTTGCATAAAACACAACATTAAATAATACCTGAAATTATTTTCGAAACATGTATTATCCTTTTATTTCTATTTACTTTTATTTTCCTCAGTAATTTAAGCGTATCTAACTGGTAGCCGTTTATCCGG
>DWLR01002912.1:0-14459 GCA_018246295.1 Papilio alexanor hazarajatica | reverse complement strand
AAAAAGGAAACGATTCCTGAATACTTTTACAAGAGGATTTAATTATAAGTTATAAAATAAAATTAAGCAGAATTTAAACGATTATACCGAATCAGCAATCATTTCGTCTAGTCAATTAGTCTATTTAGTTAGTTTTCCTTAATTTCTATAATAATACTACTTTACAAATGGCTGCATTGTCGTATTCGTCGTAGTAAATATACCATAAAAATAGAAAAATAATTTAATGAAATAGGTAAATGAAAACTAAGGCCTAAGATCCAAAGAGAACTTAATAGGTAGTGTTTTTTTCTATAAAAGCGCACGGAAGGAAGGACATGTTATACGTTTGTCTGTTTTATCGAAACGCATATTTTTTTTAAACACAGCTCTTTTGTTATTCAAGTTGCGTGGTCGTTGTTTATGATCACTAAACTTTTGATTACCATCTACGTGTACCGTATGAAATAATTGTTTTTGTATGCGTGGCGTAGTCTAAGATAAGCTGTTTTTTTTCTAAAAAAAAAAAAATGGTTTCGTTTTAAAGTTATTTAGGTTTTATTAATATTTGAAGCGAATTCACGGTAGTTTTAATTAAAAACTAGTCTTTGATCACAATCTCAATTTACGATATGTGATGCATTCACTAGTTTGGCGTTAGCCTATTTGCTTTTGTCTTGAAGGTATGCACGTCATAATTGGACGGAGGAATGGACATTCCAACTTGTGTTAATCCTTTGCTGTCGGAACCTCATGTACAATAATCTAATCTAAATTAATCGGCTCTTGCATTTAGAATGTATTCGTCGTTCCTTTTCATAAAACAATATTTTGCGCTGTCTTTTGTGTAACTGTAATAACTTTTGTAGACGAAATGTTTATTTATAAAATAAAAACTGCATTGGTAATGATATTTTTGGTAACAATTTAGAATCATATTGGACGAAAATTCAAAAACAAATCATAAATACTTCTCTATTATTTTATCTTATTAATTTCATTTTGTTTGGGAACTTTTTTGATAGCAATTTAATTTTTTTCGTCTTGGTTAATAAATACATTAGAAGATAGGAACAAATCAATGGAACTCAAAGTCTATATGTATATAACAATAGTTTTTTCATCACATATATAATATCATTTTCTTAAATAAATAAATACAATCTATATGTCATGAAGTATGTACACAAAATGTATATTTTTATGTCCAAGGATAGAATTGTGATGGAAGAATTACGAATTACAAATTACTTGGACTCCTTTGAAATAATATAGATATATTATGTGATGTAACAGAACATAATAGCCAAATGGTTGAAATCTACTTTGTACTTCTGACTATAGTTTAAGCTAAAATATGAACTGTTACATTAATATTTCATCGCCATCCACGACACTGGGTCGGGACCTACGATAATGGGTGAACGACAAACGCGGTGTGGTGACGCAAAGCAACGCGACGCAACGTTAAGTTTATTTTAGAAAAAGATGGCAAACGAGTAAGCGTACGTTTGAGAAATGTCCGCAAAAAGTAAATAAGTTGCAGATCTGCAACTTGTTAGGATATAGGTATAGATATAGACAGAAAAAATATTTTCTATCTATATTCTCCCCCATCAAATCTTCATCCACTTCCCTTCCTTGGAAAATGATGGGAAAGGGACTGGAATTAGGACTCTAGCACCACACTTACTAAACGAAACACTGAATACGTTTGCTTCACGGTCACGTCTTCACGTTTCTGTAAGGTCGTGTTATTGTTGCAGACTATACTAATGTAGATGTTGTATTTGTGGCTTACATTGCCGCCATAACCAACCAAGAGTTAAGTATGTCTTGTGTCATGTCTCATTCTGTCGCTCACTTAGGACAAGGGGTGAGACAGGGTTGAATATTTAGAATTTTAGTATTAATATTTTGATTATCACTTAACCCGTTCGCTACCTGGGTCTCCCGGAGAAAACCGCCACCACACCCCAAGAATAATCCCATGATTAAATGAAACCAATTGGAATAAATTACAATTTAAACAACAATTAACATATATATGTATTTAGATCAATCTAAGAAAACAAAATAAACATCCTCTCAAACTGACACAAATATGTGATGCTGGGCTATAGATAAAAACTTAACCTTGTAGTCCGTGTGTCGTGGGAATGTATTTATATATATAACATATTACAGCTTTAGAACTTAACAGTATCAGTATTGCCCAATACACAACATGTTTCAACATGCAAACAACATTATCATTAGTAAGTTGACCAAAAACGTCTGTCACATACTCGTATATGTGACGTCGGGTTGTGGTAATAAGCTGCTGTGTAATATACATACATATGTGTGACGGTTGGTAAGGTTGAACGGGTTAAATAAAAAGATAAGTTTATATTCTAGCATAAAAGACAGGTTTACTGAGAAATGAAACGATCAGCATCAGTTTATGCTGGGATAACAGAAAATTACATGAAATCAATTTTCACACGCACCTGCGACAAAAGTCTTATTACCATACTTTTCGCAAGGTTTCTTTGGTTGGGATATTTCACTGGAAAATATGCTCCAAAGTATAAAAATAGTAAGGTTGAGAGCTTTTAGGATCATAATTGACTTAGAACAAAACAAACTCACTGTTCTAACAAAAGATCTAAAATACAAATTTATGAAGAAAAAAAAAGTCCTTAAAAAAACTTAAGGAATTTAGTTGTCAATTAATGAGTTTTCAGTTTGATTAGATTCTAAGGAAACATATTTGTGGGATTTTATTAAAAACATTAATAGTTCAGTCTGCAAGAACACACTGGACTCCTGTAATATTTTTAACCCAACAAGCCTGGTTTTTAAACATAATTACGATTATTTACGACTTATATTTTTGACCATGATTATTTATCATTTTTCATATTAACATTTTATATTAAACATAGAACGGACGCTTATTCTGCCTACCCCGTTAAAATTAAAAATGCACTTTATATATTTATACACATATGTTGTTTCTAATAAAAACACTCATACCAAAATCGAAAGAACTATAGGTACGATAGCAAGTTTCTTCTATTTTCAAAATCTATCAGAGTACTAGGCTGTACAATTTTTAATAAGCCATTGTTTTAAAAACTTTTATTGCAGATCCACTAAACTTGATTAGTTCACTGTCGCTAGTAATTTTATAGCAAGCGAGCAAATTCACTTCGATCCCTGAAGCCATAATTTTAATTTAACTAATTACATATATTCCCTTTACAATTTTCCCACGTTTAAGTGGGGTCGGCACAATACGTTTCTTTCTACCACGCCCTTCTATCGATGAGTCGTCATCTCAGTAGTCACTCCTTTCTTGCTCATGTCATCTTTCACGCAGTTCATCCATCTTTTCTCTAAACTGTTTATTTAGAGCGTGCTCAGCTTTACATGGTAAAGTAACATCGAGGAAAAGAAAACCGAAGTTTTTGTTTTAATAATTAATAAACCAGCACTTGACCACAGTCCCGCCTGATGTCAAGCGATGATGTGGTCGAAAGATGGTACGCGTTAATTTACTCGTAAATATAGCCTATTGACCCTTCTCTTGAAGGTACGTCATACTTTAATGGAAACACTGACAGCGGCAACTTGTTCCAATCTTTTGCCGTACGCACGATAAACAACGTTTCGAACCGCTTCGTTCGTACTCGCGGCACGTCAACTACGAAATAATGGAAACCAGCCGTATGTCTAAAGGTCCGGTGGTAGAAAGGGGATGGAGGAATTAGTTCATGTAATTCCTGCGCATACTCCCCAGAATACAACCTGTAAAACACCGAGAGGTTAGCCACTTTGCGTCTGTGCTCAAGACTGACTAAATTGAGGTCTTGGTCACCGATCAGCCTCCTGGCCCGCCTCTCCACTGAATCTAATGCCGCGAGTTGGTATTTCGTTGCGCCTGCCCAGATATGGCAGCAATACTCCATACAAATTCTTTATATATATTCTTTATATATTGCTTTATACAAATTCGAAAGCTGTCCCGGTGTGAAGTATCGCCGTAACTGTGAAAGGGTTCCAAGCTTCTTGGCAGCTACCTTCGCTTTAGATTCGATGAACCGTCCGTAGTTTAGATTGGCCGAGAATTCGACTTCTAGTAACTGCATATAGCCGGTGAATCCCAGGGATACATTCCGGAAAGTTGGAGCCAAGGTGAATTGGATCTTTTTGGCGGTGAATAAACACGCTTGCATTTTGGTGGCGTTGAATCTCACAAGATCGGCATTGCCACAACAGGAGACCGCCTCGAGTGTGTGATTAAGATGCTCTACCGTGGCCACACGTTTCCTCAATTACTAAATTGGAAAAGATAAAGATAAAATCTCGATTCACTTTTAACTGTTCCTTTTATATCCCAAACGTATCAAGTATTAAGACTATCAGGTATATAAATAATTTGTCAAAATCCATTAAGTATGTCCGATCTATTTGTAAACAGATTATGAAGAGTGCGGTGTCATTCGATTCGGTTCTTTCCCGGAGTGTCATAGGGTACAGATGTACAGCAGTTGGATATATTGTTGTTTACATTACTTTTACTTATTATTTAGTGACATTTAACATTTTGAAATCGCCTATGTTACAGACATAATAGAGTTTGTTTCCTTCAATATAAATATTAAAAAAATTGCGATTATTGTTTCCGACAAATAAAGAGATCATTTAACATCGTCATACAACAGAATAGCAACAGGCACTTACGAGTTGGGATGCTCGACTTTTCTGTGTTCGAATGGGTTGTACGCCTTCTCATTGATGACGTCCTTTGAGCCGAGACTCAGCGTCGATTGGAAGCCGGGGTTCGTCGCTAAATTAGCCCTGAAACACATTACATTGGGTGTATTTTAATTACATTAATAACGTATACACTGAAAAAAAAAATTGAGTTACGATGATACGGTTCGAGTATTTTTTATTCTTTTTTATTGTAGATTCCGAGAAGGGTTGACGTCAAGCAGGCGGCCTGTCATAATAGCTACGAGTGTAGTCAAATCCAGTCACACTATGGACTACAGTAGAGTCCATCACACATCACAGGTGGAGTAAGCGCAACGAGATGATGATGATATTTATGCATTTATCATTAGTGTCTTAGTGATAAAGGGATCAGTATCATTTAACATTTAGCACAATAATATTACAATACACTCACGTCGAATTAAAGTTGTCCAAGACGATTGAACCTTTCTTTTCTTCGAGTCTCATTTTTATAAGATATCTGAAAACAAAAGAAAACATTAACTTATAAATATGGACACAATGAAACTTTTTTAAATTAGTATCAGTACTATCAAATTAAATAATGAATTGGGAAATTTCTCTTGACAAAGAAAAATAAGGGAAGTTTACGATGTTAATGGGGATTGTGGTATCTGCATGGGAAATCCTGAACAAACACATATAGATATTTGGATCAGACATAGTACATACTAATTATAACTTTCACATTTATGAACATAATAAAAATTGAGTTGTAAAGTAAACAAAAGAAAATTCTATACAATAAACAAACTTTGGTACAGGCCATTTATGTTTTAAAATTATGTATGTTTTTATCTTCGGCGAATGTATGTTTCCCAGGTACCTCCTTGTTATGTAATTATTTCGAAAGTCTTCAGCGTCTGTGACAGACAAGAAAAAGAGATTTTTGAAATAATTTAGTTAAGGCTATTGTATATTGGAAGTATAGATAGATAATTAATTTCGGAAACGTAGTTTTCTTGTCATTATCTAAGTAAATATTAACCGCAGTAAGTGTTTTTTTTTTTAATATTGACGTCATGCTTTGACGCATTACAATTTACATAGTTACGTGTAGACTAGGCAAGACAAAAAAAAAAAACTAAACAACTAATCACTCTAACTGTAGTGCATTAGTATTAGGCAATTAGAATATACGTTTGTTACTGGGACATTGTAAAGCAACCTTTCGTGGTTTACCTTAATGTACTCTCATTAACTCATTGTAGCACGGGTGAGAGAAATTTGGAAATTGTTAACTATTTCATAACTCGAGTCTTCTCTGCCGCTTGCCACACTGTGCTTTGATAAATCGGGTCACGTTTGCCTTATTGCTGCTCGCAAAAAAATGCAACGGCGGATAGCCACAGCTATACAAAAATAATACGCGGTGCGATAAATCAAAGCTTCTTATTTTAAATTACATTAAAATGTTCTTACACCAATAAAAAAACCTTTGCCAGGAAAACCTTTCTATCACCTAGTAGCTAGTACCTATGCTATATTATTTATTTTTCTGTGTACGAGTAAGGTTGCGTTCCTAGTTTTAAATAATTACTTAAGTTTTTAAAACTAGGATTAAAAGTAATTTACTATTATTGATTAATCAGACTTGAGCACCAACGCAAAGTGGCTAGTCGCTCGATTGCATTTTGGGCAGTGTGCGCAGAAATTGCACGAATTAATTCCCCCATCTCCATTTTACCATCGGACGATGCACACGGCTGGTCTCCATCGTTTCATTGCGCGCATCCATTCAAGCGGTTCGAATCATCGTTCATCGTGTGCACGGTAAAGGAATAGAACAAGTTGCTGCCGTCGGTGGTTTCGTCCCATTATGACAATCACATCACCAATTAACATCAGGTGGAATTATGGTCAAACGCTAGTTTATTCATTAAAAAAACTAATTAAAATAGTTATTAATTAGTTTTAATTATTATTAATTAAGTTGCCATCTTTTACCACAACAAATGAAAGTATCAAATGGCCATCCCATAGTAATATGTATTTCCTAATATTAACAAGAAGGATAGAATTAAATTGTTTATTTTTTCTTTTTTTTTTCAAACAAAAACTGTATATAAGTATATATAAGTAAAAGTAAAAAATACAACTTGTTAATGCTCAAAACAAAGAACTTTTAATAATACAGCATTTATAATGGAATTATCGAATGACGACCAAGGACAAAATTATTTTCTTATACTTAATTGATTGTCAAAGAAAGAAATTATTAATTATAAAATTAAGCAAGCAAAAAATTGAGGAAATTTTTTAGTAATGAGTTAAAGTGTTATATGTAAAATCCGATATTATTTTTCGAAACTGCATTAACAGCTGCTCTTCAGGAGACTATTAAAAATAATATTTACAAAGGCTTTTATTAATTTAGTTCACGTTCAGACTTGACACATCCAGTGTTTTTTATCGTTTGTGCCGCTTGTATTGCTTATAGAATGCAACGTCAAGATTATAAGAATGCATGTGGCCTTTTTTTGGACAGCAAAACCTTACGAGGTTGGCCCGTCATTACAGTTTTTGGCGGGAAACCGGTTGGCGACGTCAACGAGTAGATTTCGAAATTTCGACATACACGGGTCGACGCACAGCTTTGTTGTGAAATTCGAAAAAATTTCAAGGCTCACTTACACGATCTACCGACGGACAGGTACGAATAACACATGGATTTTGCAAGATCCATCAAAATACATCAGTGAGTGTTATTAGTTTGTGTAAGTTAACAAAGAAAAACACAATATAGTATCAAATAGTTTAATTTAGCACCACCAACTTGACACCGTTTAAATATAACAAAAGGTCGAAGATATTATAATTTCTGATATTCTAGAGTTATTTAATAATTTTGTATTTTATATTAACATTTAATATTAATAAACAAATTGTCATTTCTTTAAAATTCTTAATTAGATAAATAAAAGTCTAATGTCAAAAGTTGCACGCCAAATAAGCGACAAGGATATTCATACATACTAAAGTAATAAAGTGCTGGATAGGATTTTGAAATACGACATAACAAACATCGATCCGTTAAGCTCTTCTCCTTACAAAGTAATGACGCTACGTAGGTGGCCCTGCAATTTCACTGACAAAAATTAAAAGGAGTTTTTTTTAACCAACTTTAAAGTAACTTTCGTAGCAACGCCACAACTCTTTTAAGTTGTTAATATAATTAATTCGGCTTTTTACCAATTACATATTAAGGTCGATTGTGACATTTTTAGATTAACAAAAATGGCTCGAAAACAAAAAATGATTTCCCCAAAGTAATTACGGGCTTACGTTCGAACTATATAATTATTTATTTTGACGAATTCGATTTCTCTTAAGCCGACAAAAAGTTTATTACACGTAAGTAGCTCATTGGAGTATTTATTATCAGACTTTTCATTTATAATTTATATTTCTTATAACAAAAGAAAAGATTGAAAGTCAAATTAACTTTTGAAGACTATATTAAAACAATGGCAATCACCAATTTGCACGTACTTAGTTGCTTTTCGAAAGATTCCTCCTGGACTCTTCTGTATTCCATACTGAAACTGGTTTTGGTTATAGTTTTACGGCTGGCCGCCTGCCTGACGCCAACCCTCCTCGGGATATACTTATATAAGGTATTTAATATGACATTATGAAATAGCACAAAGCACCTTTCTTGGCTACGATAACGTGATAAATACGTCCTTGTTATATGGTAAGCGCCGAAGCGAGCAAAGTAATCTAGGATTTTCAAATTCAAAACCTTGCTCGGCAACTTTAAGACAAGGTACATTTTGTAAGCCTAAAGTTATTTGTTCACTACTGTTACACATCAAGTACATTTCTTTTATCAGCAAGGAAATATTTAAAATACTGTCTCACTGTTTGATGGTAGGATTATCTAGAGTAAATAACTTATCCAAATTTCGACATTGGCTATCTGGAACTGCCTTAATTAGGGATTGAGGATGCCTTTCAGATTTTTTTAATCCAATAAACGTTCATTCATATTCTTCATTATCATCAATGTGCGATAAAAGTGGAATATTATGTATCTGTCTTTTATTGGAGTATATCCTTGATTCTTCTTTCTAACGAGAGCAGCCAATAATAATCTTAGTCAGGCAATTTGAAGATTAAACAATACTGTTGAAATGAATAATAAAATTGTATTAAATAATTTATAAACAATGCAATAATTATTGGTTTATCACAACAAAGAGAATTTGTAGTTTCCGACAATTTCATTGAGAATTATCAGTTTCTTTCCTTACGTTCGCAACGGGATCGATTCTATTGAAATAAAACCTGAACTTAGTTCTGCTGGAATGAATAATGATATAGTTGAGAAAGCTAGCAATTGCCACAGGCTTCTCCTCGAGGTGATTAGGCAGTAAATACGGTTCAGTGTATTCACCAATATTTTTTTTTACCGAAGAATCTAAAAGTTTAAAACCTACAATTCTGATTTGCGTTTATCAGACCATATCCGGGTGACATACACTGAGCTCAAATATTCCACAGATAATAATGTTGGTTTATAGTCAGGATGATTATTATGAATAACTTGGTTGTGTGTAATACATGCCTCTTCTTCGATATAGTTATTTCCATAGGCTTGTGAAAGTATTATGCTAACGCGAAGTACCTTGTAATGTTTCAACGTAAAGAGCAAATTTGAGACGCAGTATTTTGTATTTCAAAATCTCGGACAGCACATTTGTATTAATACATCTTCACAGTATTAACATAATCCTTAAGAGCATTATCTCAATTTCATTTTAAATTCGAAAGGTGCTAAAAAGGCGTAATTTTTATTTACCTTTTATGGTTTAGGCGAATTAATTTGTATTAGAAATTTTAAATTACTTACTAGATAATGATATACTATATAAGTTATGAACGAAAAACAAAATTGGTGGTGCATTTGATCAGCAGCAGATCTGAGTCTAATGTTGGGCTGCTTACATTGTTTGTATGTCATATTAAATACCTTATATAAGTGTATATGTATATATTAATAATAATATATGTATATTTATAGCCGGCCGTAAAATTATAGCCAAAACCAGTTACAGTATGGACTACAGTAGAGTCCAGATATATATAAGAGTAGTACATACTGTGCCGACCCTACGCAAGTGGGAAAAGGGCAGGGAGATAATGGTTTAGGCGAATTAAACACTCGTTATGTTTCTCAAGTATATAATTAACATCTTAGTTTTACTTTTTACCATCGACTTCTTTCAGTTGTAAAGGGGGTCCTTTACAACTAATTAAAAATAGTAAAGAAATTTAAGTGCTAGTTTCGGTTTCAACACTATCTGTCATCTAAAGTCATAGGTGACCTCTAAAAGATATGGGCTCGATATTTGGCATTTTAACGCTAAGTGACAGTTTATATATTGCATTATTGTTTTTATTCAATGGGAAAAAGTAAGTATTATTGAGAATGTAGATATTTTTGTAATTGGTGATTAAATAATTTATCGAACTTTATTTAAGTCACCACATGCTTATTGTGGGATACAGGATTTTCATCGCAATGTGACAAAGACTTCATAAGAGATTAGGATGATCCAAAGATACTGTGTTATATTTGTCGAGTAGAAAAGATCACTATTTTGAGAGTCGCGATAACAGGTGTGAATATTAATTTATAAATTTATCAAATCCTAATTTTATTCTTTTACACCCTCTAGCGAACAAATTAAGCAACTTTGTATAAGTTTAGAAAGTTATTTTAGGTATAAAAAATTAAATACATCGTTTATTTTGTGTGATCTTTTATTATTGAATTCTCATGTTTGCGTTTTATTATTTATAAAATAAATAACTAAAAGTACGATTTATCAATAGCAAAATGTGACAAATAGTCACTTGAATCAAAGTAAGTTTTAAATAGTTAGTCCCTAACTTGGTGAAAAGGTAAGGGACACATTTGGAGAATACCTTAGCTTAGAGAAACGCTAGTGCGGATGAGTTTAGGGGTGCGTTGATGAAAACGGGCATTGCCTTGCTAGTGGAATATTGAGTATTATAAAAAATTCTAATGCCTCAGTTGTATAAGGCGAAGTTCTTCTTAGTCTCGTCCCTTATTTAATCTTCAAGGTTATCGGTCCTCGAGGAACGTATTAACGTATTTTGTTAATCAGATTGTGCATTATTCGACAATCCCTAATTAACTATCTAAACTGAAAAAATTCAAAACTATCTAGTTTTTTTTCTTGTCTATCCTCCGAACAAAACAATTATAACAGAAATATCTATCTAAATATATAAATAGTATTAATTGATAACAACAGTCTTAAATTGTTGTCAGAATGCAACTTATAATCTGAAAGATATTGAATAACAACCAACTTCAAACAATCACCTGCAAAGTAGTCATTTACAAATTTGATTTGAAATTTCGAATATGGAATTAGACTAACGTTGTCACGTAAGTAATATGAGGATCAATGTTTGTGTCTGCATTAATGTAGTTGCCTATGTTAGGCGTTGATCAATAACATAACACAATACGCATTTCATTCCTACAGTTTCGCAACTGGTAAACGCGGAAGCTTCATATATGCCTTTGGTACTCGTTAATGTCTGCGGCATGTGATAGAATATTTGAATTCTTTACAACTGTTATATTTTTCATTAGAATTAAAGTAGTGAACAGCTTGTATTAGAAATAACATAACGGCTATGGAAAAATTTACCATAATAATGAGAACTTTTGTCTTTGTCTTTTACGCCATGGTCAACTACGAGACCATGGCGTGAGAAGTTCGTAAATGACTTGAAGTAAGGATTAAGTCATTGTAACTGCTCAACTTTGTCAATGTTTATCTCTACGCTCACGCCCTTAACACAGAATGGTAGGCAGAGATTACGGATTTCCATTTGGCGCGACCCTGGCACTCCTTTCTCGCTTCTTCTACATCCATACATCTATGCATACATGCCCGTCCGTTACGTGTACGTACGGTGTTCTGAGGACGCCCACGAGTGGCCCCGGCCCAAAAACTCTTTATCAATATAAATAAAAAGGGGTTTTTCGTTTTTAATTGTACTGTTTTCTCTTTGCTATGACGGTATCCAACGAATGGCGGGTTCATATAGTATTTTATAAAAATCGTGCAGGGAGTGAAAAATTTAAAAATACTACTACTGCTATTATTATACTACTGCTATATTGAAAATCAATATGCAAATCTCAAATACCACTCCGTGCAAATTAAGACCGACTGAATGAATGATATTTACAAGAATATTAATGAGACGTTATTGACTTAATGACGAAGTAACCAATGACGGCATTTATTTAGAGATCTTTTGATACTGCAAATAGTCTTCTATGTAGGATTGTAAATTATTATGTGGCAACAAGTGTTCATGCCACTATATTTGCATCAACTATTTATTCAAGTGTTCCACAATGAATTACAAGCAAAATTAACATATTATTTATTTGTAGTTTGCTATTAAACTAGTAATTATTAAATAAAAACAATAAGCCCGACTGAATACAGCTTACTCATCAAATTGGTCCAGGCTTTAGGAGGTCACAATGGAACGAACATAACTGACATACATACTTCCATATATATCCGTGCAAAACACTACCGAAGGGTCAGTAAGTCGGTAAGGGGTCGGTAATGTTCGATTCGGTCGGTAAAGGTCGGTTGGGCAAATAGATCTGTATCAAGAGATGGGAATTTTTTGCTGCTTAGTACATGTACCTACCTCGACCTATGATCGTCCACTGTTGGACATAGGCCTCCCACATTGATGGTATCATTGGGGGGAAAACAATGATGGGAAAGTACATGTACGTCATTATTTAATATTCCAGTTAGCTGTTCCAGCTCGCGATAAGCGATGAAGACTTCGCGAGATTTGTTTAAGTATGTGTCGAGTTACCTACACGCTTCGACGCGCGCTTTAAGCGTCGAGCCATCCAATCACTTTTCTTGAAACGAGACGAGACGACATATTTGTCAGAGTTAATTTGGAACGTGAGAGAGTTTGTCGCAATTCGCGAACAATTGCATTGGTTGAGGTTGGACTAGTAAATTTATTACACTTAGTAATGTTGTGATATCTTTTACATATCGTTTACAATATTGATTCGTTACTCTACATGACACTAGTTGTGGTATCTTATTCTTAATACATATAATATTTGTTTTTATTAGGAAAAGCTCTTATTCTTACCCCACTGACAAGAAGGTAACGTTTTTTACGGTCATGTATATATATATATATATACCAGCGTGAACTGTAGCCCAAACGGCTTCACCGATTTTAAATTAAGGTTAAGGTATAATTCAATTCACATTTTTCACCGGAGTACCATATTTGTACGGTCAGTGGTGCTTATTTATTTTTTTTTCATTTACTATTTCTGAAGCAAAGAAAAACAGGAGCAAAGGTATCAATACCTAAGCTTCTATTTTTCGACTTCCGCCTATACAAAATACTTACTTGGAATACTTTGGGTAGCTTATATTATTACAAAAGCAATGCATCATGCAATAAAGAAAAATCTTAAAAAGATCTTAGTTGACAACAGAACCAAAAATTAAAACATGTATTATCATCTTAATCACCATCGATCAATTATAACTATTGTATCGTCTTATGGAATAAGTTTTCAAAAAGTTTTGACACCGTCACAGATTCTTTTCCTTACGGCGAATTGTAGTCTGTGTCAAGCTCACCAGATTAAATAGTTTTTTTGATGCTCAAACAACGTAACCATCATTATATTTACATATGTGGATAGTTTAGTCACTTTTATTTCGTAATGAATTTAAGCCAGTTATTTGATATTAGCACAATACTCTACATGAATACTTTATATTTTAATAAATCTAATAAAAGATAAAAGACTCTTGTATTGGTTGATATTTACCGTGTTCGAATACGAGTTAGCAATGAGGTCACTTGAATTAATGCGCTAGTTGTAAAGGTGACACCGTCGAACTGGCTTAGCCAAGGTTTGCATTCACTTTGATGTGTTTTACTTAAGGACCTAAGTGAGAAACGTTGCGTCATGGAACACTCAACTATTTCTGTTTTATTATTATATATTTTTAGACCGTCCATGAGAACCGTAGGGAAATGTCCCTTTCATTATGCATTTGAATCTAAATTCAGTGATCTTCATCGATGTTCTATATTTTTAACCGACTTCAAAAAAGGAGGAGATTTTCAATTCGTTTGTGTTTTCGTTATGTTTGTCCTCAGATCCTCGTCATTTGTGAACTGATTTAAATTTTGTTTTGGAAAGCGGTCCTTCGCATTAGTTACCATTTAATTTGTAATGTTAAAGTTGTCAAACGTCATTGAAACTTAGGTAAAAGTTGATAGGAAAATTTACACATTGATAGATTTAATATGACCTAAAATAGACAAGCACTGTTTAGATTTAATGGATTTGTAATGTATAGTTGTACCGTGGCTATAAACGATATTTGAATAAAATTATATAAGTTGAAGTGAGTTTTGTTTCAGTTAAAAATACGTTTAAATTAGTATAGCAGTAGCTAAAAAAAGATTATAATATAAATAATCCAAAAGATTTAGTCTTTGATTTATCTGTGGTAAAGCTTAGAAGGATCTTCATTAATATTACTTATATATACATATATCCGGTTGACGTTCTAAAGACACAGTGATTGGTTAAAAAACGTTCGTAAGGTAAGATTATCGTT
>DWLR01002911.1:0-14459 GCA_018246295.1 Papilio alexanor hazarajatica | reverse complement strand
AATTCCAGGCGGCAAGAACCATAACTTTCTGCGTCATATGGGCACATTGTTAGATTAAATAAAGACATTTCGTATGTCGTAGATGTGTTGCAGTCAACTATAATTGTTATGGATATAGTTGAGGGCTTGTGTTTTTTTCATATATGTTTATACATATCATTTGTGATTCCGACATTCCACATAATATATACAAGTGTGTTTTTACATACGTTTTTTTATTTATCGTTTATTGGTCATAGATATATTTAGCCAAAGTTTAATTTTCCATCAGTATAATTATGCATAATATACGCCGAGAGCCATATTGTCTACGTAATAAGTAATATATTTTTGTATTTTGTACAGAGATTGATTATAATCGTTTTACAATGTAACAGATGTACCTTTTCGTCGAAACATATCTTTAATGTTTTGTTTTGTTCACTAATCACTTTTAGATTTAATGACTCGATGTATATCAGTTCCACCTCTTCGATTATAAGTGTTAAATAAAAAAGCTTATTTGTAAATTGTCGTAAGGTTGTGTTGCACCATCCAATGTTTTAAATATTTTTTCAAGATTATTGCGAAATTGTATCCAAGGCGTGTTTATATAGTTGTTTATGAAATCAATTTATAAACGGATGGAGAAATAAATCTAATGCAAGTGTATAAATATAGGGACGAATCCTCACAAAAGTCCTGTGGACCGACCAAGATGAAGCACAAAATCCAGAAAGATCAAACAGTGTTGTAAAAAAATGTAATCAATTTACTACACTAAAACTAAGGTTATCCTGTTGTGAAATATAATTCTTCATTAAAATTTTAAATTCGAAATAATTTCCAAATTCTAAAGGAGATTGTATTCTTCTGCTATTTACCGCTGATCAATTAAGGTCTTTATTTGAATCTGAATTATAAATTATTAATTTTACGAAAATTGCTGCAATTCTATTTCTGTCAAGTGACCGAAAGAACGTTTTATCAATTAACTTGACAGAAATTCAAAATGTCATCAAATGTCATTTGTCAAATACGGTATCATTAGGACCTAGTGTTTGTATTCAAATAAATTACTTACAGTACGTGATCATAAATTTAGCACATCGACCTTTTGAAAGAGATTTCGGCTTCGTAGAACGTTATCTCTGTCGCACAAAGCACTAAAATCGCAGGTAGTGTGTGACGGTGATAACGCCGTATGGGTCCGAAATTTCTTTCCAAAGGTTGATGTCCAATATTTATTTCTGCTTACTACATTATTAGTCAATATAAAGAAACTATATTAAAAACGTACATTTCTATACTGTATATAAAAGTCACTTAGAAGTAAACCCGGTGATATCAATTTCTTAAAAGTGAAGTTTTTTGAAAATACTTTTAGATATATAGTCATAAACATGTAACCAACAAAGTATCAGTTGAAAAGTTGAAATAAAGTAAAGGAAAATAAATACGCGCACACACTTCAAACTAAGGAGGTTATCTGAGCGTTTTAATTTTTTTCTTTGAAAATGAAATTGGTATAGAAATTTCTGTTTAAAATGAAACCAAAAAACGTCTACTACATACGCCTTGGATTAAGGTCTGTTTGAAATAATATGCGGTTGAATAAGGCTCGTAGCATCGTAGTTGAATAAAATTGGTAATGACGTTGAGATATGATTAGATTTACAATTAGAGAGAATAGTTGATAGATGAAATTGTGATAGACATTGCCTAAATATAAACTTACGTTACTAAATCATTTAAAAGGCTTTAATTGTGCACAAAGTTATCACATGATTAATGACGGTTATTTATGACATAGCCAGATAAAAAATGTCTATTTGTTGCACTAACCAACACGAATATATATATATATAGTACAGTACCTGGTACAGTTAGCATTATAAATGAATCAATAAAAATAATTTTGTAGTAAATTACCACATGCGTAATTGCACTACATATTAATAGTTGAGGTTATCTGTAGCGCTAATGTAATCGATTCAACTATATATAATCTTGAGACTTAAAATCGATTCTAGTGAATTGTCTAAATCAGGGGTCGGCAACACGCGGCTGTCTTATTTGCAGCCAGTGATCGTTTTGTAAATTAAACATAAATATGTAAAATGTTTAAATTCTTACGTCTACGTAACATTTAACGTCTAAGAATATAATTTCCGTTATTTTGACCATTTTTAATAGTACCTTTTTTCATCTTTTCCGTAGGATATGTTGAAATATTTTGCCACCTTGTGGCCCTTGTCTGTCAAAAGGTTGCCGACCCCTGATCTAAATCGTAAATTGTTCACTTATATTTCACTAATTTTAATTCAATCTATGTTTTTACCGACATATGAACTACACAGTAAATCAAATTCATGTATGTGTCCATAGAATCATTTACAATTTCGTCATCCATAGCATGATCCCCATGCGGCACAGAATAAACGCCATCCGAGGTTTTTCAAATTTTTTTGCAGTTACTCTTTTTGGATATGAAACCTTTGGATGCATACATACAAAATTTTCTCATTCAGGTTATTCAATAACTGTTTTTATACATTTGTGAGATCGATTAATAACATACGACCCACACGAATAATCGATTAATTGCGTTTCAAGTTGTAGATATCGCGAATCCCTATTTGTACAATTTAATTGTACACGTCAATAAATTGATAAGTCGCTTTCAAGTCGAATACTTAAAATCTAGGCTTTCGGAATTATTGTTTATTTTTTTTAGTTAGGTGCTTTGTTTGTTTACTTTTTTTAAATTGGCAAATCACATGCATTTTTGATATCTATTGAAGATTCCTTCTGGAAAACGACTTGATATTTCGCTTTAATCATACTTTTGTCGTCCAACTTCAATATGTTCTTCAAATGATATGATCGAGGTAAAATTTGTTTCATCAACTGTTAAATGTTACAGTGAAACAATTTGTTAGCGAATCGAAAATCAAAAGTTAAATCAATAAGCATATTATAAAATGATAAACATGAAATGAAGAAAAGATTTTTTTTTATTAAAAATATAATAGTTCAAAATTGACATTTATACATGGAGACTAGTAAAGTACCTGTTTAGTGAAATGCCTTAAATAAAACCCGTTAGGCGGTACCTTTTTCATGTAAGGCTCGTTCGTACCTGATATATTGTATTAAAGAAGTTTTCGATTCCATTTGTATTAAATGACGAATTAATATTATTGTGGATATGTAATTGACACAAGGACTGTCCAGTTTAAAATTTCAAGTATTAGAACTTATATAGGTTGCTTTAATAGATGTTTACTGGCCAGATATTATTTTTATTTGGATAATATCATAGTCATTATAATCGACTTCGTCTAGACCAATTGAAACTTAGATACTAGGGATGATCGATGACATTGGATATCAATTAAAATTGCTATCTGGTTTAGATTGCAAACAATAACAAGTCAGTCGAGAATAATATTACGATGCCACAAGCAAGAGCAATGACACTGAAAAGCACTTTTTTATTTGTCCATACATTGACATTGTAACAACAAAGTTAATTTTTCGATGAATTGAACATCGATTTTTTTTTCTCTCGTTAATTCGATCATCCCTAAAATGAAGTAAAGCATACGGCGATACGTACCATTGCGAAGCCAATAGACGCATTTATATTAATTCTCTATGTAAATAAGTTTATAAATAAAGGCTTAGATAACGAAATGTACATAAATAAAAAGCTTGGTGGAAAGTACACGTCGAGTTGGGAATGGAAGGGTTTGTATGATGAACCGAACTGTTATGTATTATAATAATTGAATTTCGATGTAGTTTTTTTTAGTACTTAATTTTGTTATGTACGCTGTTCTCACTCCATGCATTCCCGAGGTCTAAAAGGTTCAATATATTCATCTTATGAATAATAAAATAAATATATTATGTAACATGTACGGAGTCTTTTTATTATCCCTCTTGGTTATTCTATCTGCACATTTTGTCGTTTAAAGAATAACAATAGAACTAGGACCTAACAGTAATTTTGTTTTTTTCCTTAGTATGTTTAAACCAAGTAGTTAAATACGCTTTCTCATTTTCTTTGAGGTTTTTATAACACTTTATCGGGTATTTAAATATGCGAATTTAAAGCGTCGATTATCCCACTGAAACCTTTATCAATGAAGAGTTTTTAAGATTTTACAAGTTTTCCTGCTTCAAATACTCAATTGTTGAACGAGCGGCGTGCGAGCTTGCGTTGTGATATATTCGTATTATATTGTATCCATCGCTTTGAATTAAATTTCCCAGTCAGATAAAGTTCATTTATTATTGTAACAAACTGGTATACATTTTTAGCATTTTATAGCCCGCAGACCATGGGGGTTTCATCATGGAAATACTGAAATGTTCGGTCACTCCGAATGTTATACACAATTAATGCACACTTATTTTCTAGTAATATTTTATGCTAAATCCTAATACTTTTAATTGCTTTTACGTCTTAAATTTCCAGTTTTAAATATTAAAAAATAAATTAAACATTGACTAACTGATACTAAATACTGATATAACCATGCCATAAATCAGCCATCACGATGCGGTGGTTCAGCGACCATAATATTCCCCTACTAGACTGGTCGGCACAGTCACCCGATCTTATCTCCTTATCGAGCATCTTTGAGGTATACTGAAGCGCGTGATACGGGAGCATATGCATTACATCAAAAACGGATAAAAGAGGCCTTGGAACAAGAATGAAATGCAATATCTGCAACTAATTGCAGGAAGTTTGTGCGCAGTATGCCCAAAGGATTGCGGCAGTTATCAAAGTCAAGGGTGGGCCCACCTAATATTAATTACATTTGTTTTATTAGCTAATATACATTTGTATAATCAGTTTTATTTTTCAACGCAAAACATTGTATCACACAAAATTTTAAGATGCCTAAAACATTTGGCCAAGGCTGTACGTTAACGACAGAAATTAAAACACATTAATATTGTAAAGGGGTTGTGCGATGTGATATATAATAATACTTTCGTTTGGATAATTAATATAAAGTCACTCATGCCTTACCTCGACGATACTTCGCACGAATAGTTATTTAAATATAAGAAAAATGAACCGCCGATCTAGTCAAGGTTGCAGTTGTTCACTGGTTGAGTGAGCTTCCAACTACGGATGTCAATTGGCTGTTAAAAAGATGACTTTGATTTTATACTGTAAATAAATTACAGTAAGCTATGTCGTAACATACGCATCAGAGCGTTCATAAGATCGCTACGTAGCTCTACACGCAGCGCAGTAAGAGGATAGTGAGGACTGTGGATAGCTATAAAAGCAAACCTTGTATGAAATATATGCACCCGGAATAAGCAAAATTAAAAACATGTAAGGAAGCGAACTCGTTTTGAGACTGGATAGAATGAGAGGCAAAAAATCAGTTGATACAAAAATACTCCATTCTTAATTTTACTGATTCAAATAATGAAAAACAAGCTTCCATTGTAAGTTAGAATTTAACTGTTGAATAATGCAATCAACTTCATAATAACTTAAAAATCACTTAAATGTAAACTAGCTTAAACTAAACGAAGTGTAGTCCCACTTCGTTTAGTTTAAAAACGAGCAGTGATTAAAATTAAACAACTTTACCATCTCGTTGCCCGTAGCAGTTGCAAATTAACTTTAAGACATCTTATTCCAGTCGAGTATAAACAAATACCTCTGTTTCAATTGATTACTCTTGGCATTTTTAATTAAATTAGTTATTTAAAATGTAGATGAGCTAATGTACGTTGGTATTTAAACGGCTCTGGTATTTTTTATATTAAACGGATATTGAATGGAAGTACAATATTAGATGGTGTATGAGAACAATAAACATCTTCAATTTATGAAAATCTTGCTAGTTTGAGTTATTTCAGTATTTTACTATCATTGCTATATGTTTTCAGAAGTTTAGATTTTTTTTTGTCCTAAATTCGAGGGAATTCCACTTCTAAATTACAGCACTGCGTCATAACATCCAATGGTGTTCAAAAGTATAACAGTAACAAGACTCTTCCAATCCAATCAGATCTTCCAATATTGTTGAAGATATTTACTATCTTAAACAATTTTTATCTAAATTTTTATAACTCGTATTTTGTAGGTGCGAGTGTACCATTGTTAGACCTGATCTTTGATAGCCAAAATATATACGCATAGGTACCTAACTATAAGAGGAGCTTTAAAATTCACCAATTGGTGACTTCATAAAATCCCGCACTCAGGCGGCACGAATATTAAAACGTTTTCCGCGGTACAAATCTCTTAATTTTTTATATTTATGACATTAAATGCAATTATGTATATTTGGAGTTATTGGAAAGTTTCATGAAATAAATTTAACAGGTTAATAAATCCAATAAAAGTTAAAAGTAGAGGCGGTAGCTTTACACAAAGGCTTCTATATCAGCGGCCTGCGCAGTACGTAATGAAAATGCCGACGGACTTTAATATCCGGCTGAAATTAGATTAACTCCGCAATTAATTCCGCAATTGGTCCCTAAGCAATGAGCTGACCGTAAATGACTAAGAGGTTCGTCTTTCAAAAAACCATCTTTTAATATTCTTAATCTTTCGCCGTAAATGGGACATGATTCTTCTGTTTAAATTTATTTATAGAGAATTCCATAAAATTTATATGAGATTCAAAGTTAATAAATAAATACGTTAAACTGTACATTTTATATAGAATGGGTCGAAATTTGCTACATGGATCAACATTTTTTTTTAATTCCATCACTCACTTATTTTTTTTTTTCATATTTGTGTTATGACGACGGTTATTTGTGTTGTGATTCATTGTAACACGTCAGGTTTGTAGCATATTCACTACGGGTAAACGTTAAAGAGCGCGGCGAAGGTTATTTTTATAGTACAGTCATCATCAACATCATTTCAGCCTATAGTCGTCCACTTCTGGACGTAGGATCCCCCATTGATCGCCACAAAGATCGGTCCTACGCCTCTTTCATCCAGTGCACTCCCGCAATCTTGACCCATCTTGTGGGAGGCTTTCCGTACGCAGCATCGACCTGTACGTGGCCATCATTCCAGTAGTTTTCGGCCCCATCGACCACCAGTTCTGCGAGCAATATGTCCGACCTATTGTAACTTATGGTTTGCAATTCTTCGGATAGTATTGGTTATTTTGATGGTACAGTATGCAATTTCCTTCAAAGACTCATTTGTGTGTTCTCCATACACAAGATCCATTTGTAATGACATTTTGTGTCAATATTGCTTTTCTTGAGCATAAATAGAATCTCAGTTTTGAACTCTTGTTATTGACGTACCAAGAGAAAGTTAGTTTTGCAATGATCTTTATACTCCGAATAAAGGTAATTAGTTTTTTACTGTTTCTATTATTTAATATAAACAGAATATTTTGAGACATTTAATTTATATCCTAACCTACCACAATAACGACGAGGTATACTTATATTTAGTTTAGCTTGAATAATATAATTCTTAACACGAACACGAACGTTCATGAACGAAAATAATACGCAAGCAAATTATAACTAAACTACGAACGTCGTATTATATGAGTGGTCTCTATTAACTATTATTTATTAGCTCTTTAGGACCATGTGGGCTTGTTTAGAAAAGTAAAGAAATACCCTCTCACCTCAAGATCAGAGGCTATGGATTTTCGTTCAGCACGATCCTGGTCCCCTTTTCGTTTTTTTATAGACATACTAAATCTGCGCATGCATGCTCATAGGTTATGGGTACTCCAAATATACTCCTAGGTTAATTAAAAAGGTGCTATGAGTGCCCGTAATATTTGCGACGAATCCAGTCAATAAACTTTGTCTTGGACATTCCCAACCATCACTGTCATTGACATTTGTAAGGTAAATTTAGGTTTCACTCTCGCGAAGAGCGAAACAAAAAAGAAGGAGGAGTGAGTAATGCTTACTCAATGCTTGTCGCAGTAATAACTAGGCATATTATGAACTGACAGCGAATTGTGAACTGAACGAATCATTCGAAATTAAATATGATATGACCTAGATTACAGCTATCTAGTAACGAAAATTTTATTGAAGTTATCTTGTATTCACTGATTCGTACGTCTAGAAATTCACCACCCACACCAACCAAATCAAATTTTAAAAGATCGAGCGATAAAATCTAAATGAAAGCAGCTGCCCAGGAAAAAATGTTGGCAGTGATTTTACACGCGGTTATAAAATATGGGCAGATAATTTCTTGTGTAGTGTTTTAGAGCAACCTGTTAATTTCCAAAAAAATGTTTCTTCTACAAAAAGATGTAGTGCCAACACATGGTTAAAATAGAATAAAATCTATTGAAGAATTTGAGGAATTTGAAGAAATATAATAAACATTATATCTATCCATCCATCTCAGCCTATGATCGTCCACTGCCGGACATAGGCCTCCTCCATTGATCGCATCATTTGGGGAAATGTACTAGATCGCCACGCTTGGCAGGTGGGTTGGTGATCGCAGTATGTTCCACCGTACTAAAAAGAGGACGCTGCTGCCCGTATCGTAATTTGAGAGCGCCATCTTTCAACTATCGATGTCGGTCGGTGCTAATACAAAATCTTATTGGTATGTCTGTGACAACGCAATTTAACAATTTATTATTCAAATTCTTCTTACCGAAGTATCTTCCGAAACTAGTAAATGATTTAAAAATAAATAATATCTCCATGATCTATGATATTCCAGGGAAGGATATGAAAATGACACCTCACTCTTCAAAATCGGTCGAGTCGTTTAAGATACAGGAGGTCACAATGAAACGTACTTTCAGGTATGTACAGTAAAATCTCCTTATTCGCGCTTCTACTATTCGCGGATTAAAAAATGTGACTCAGTTCCTATATTCGCGGCTAAAAATTACTTTATTTTGTCACCTAGGAACGCATCTCCTGTAATCCAATATAAATCCCCATTTCATAGTTACGGTTTATTTATTCGCGGTATATTTACGGAACATATACCCCGCGAATAAGGAGATTTTACTGTATATAATACATAACTTCGAAACATTGCCCTCTTGTCAGTCGAGAAAAAAACGATTACATGTTGTAGCGCGGAGCGAAGCTCGGTCTACTTAGCCGTACATGAACCAGCTCGATCAAATCGGTGCTCTCTGTTGACCTTGGATTCGTGTGTGTTCATGTTCCCAGCAAAAACTGGACATCGAATTTTGATAACATTTTTTACCATTTAAGCTGAATAAGGAATACTTATTAAGGTATAATATTTTTGTTGATTCATGCTTAATATACAATACGATTAAGTAATATTTTATGATATTACCACAACTAAACATTGTTTTATAAATATTGTCATGCTGACAGCATTGCAATTTTTAAGATATCACGCCCAAGCTCGGTATTATTCAGCAAAAAGTATAGACATCACCGACTTATAGTAACGTAACGGCTTTAAACGTAACGTACAGGTAACAAATATATTTGTACCGTATACAGAGACTGGAGTTTTTTGAACTCAACTGGAAGAAAAACATGTACTCTGAATACCGGCAGTTTCCTTTTTTTTTTAAGGAACAAATCATTCAAAGATTTTTGAAAAGTACGCTTACCAGACCTGAGAATCGAACTATTTAAATTCTGAAGAAAAAATAACATTATTTACTGTAATGGCACCAATCGCTTATGTCAGTGACAAAGAACAAATATCTAACAAATATGATAAATAAAATGAAAAGATAGCCATGAAATGTAAGGTTAGTTGAATCGAAGTAACTGAAACAAATACGCTATGTCGATGATAATTAAGCTTTGTTGGATACACGAATGTATTCTTTTAACGAATTAATTTCTTGTAACTTTTTATAAGTAAAATTTGGCGAATGTGTACCAATAACATTTCACAAATAAGGTAATAGAATTTAGCAAGGAAAATAAGAAACAAACGCGTGTGAATCCGCAGGAAACATCTAATTTTAGTTATCAGTCAACTATAGCTACGTTACGTCTCATTATAAATCCATTAAACAGAAATAGGGATTATATAGATACACTATGTACATTTTTGATATATGTTCGGAATCAAAGGTACAATGAAATTCAAAATTAAACGGGACCTACTTGCGAATGTCCCCTTTCCAACAAAATATTTTTTTTAATCCGTTCATAAATTACGAAGTTCTGCGGTAACAAACATAAAAAATATTAACATTTTATCAAGTCGGTTAAAGATTATTTGGTCTCTCTATATATCACTATATTTCACTCGTTCAGATAATATTCATTTTAATTAATTTAATTAACTATTCTAAATAATAAAATGTATTAATGTTCTATTATTGAACTCAATAAGACCTATAAATGTATATTCATGAAATGCTTACAGTTAACTAATAAGACGATGTATTATTCGTAAAATAGGCGGTCTCCGTATGAAAAATAAGACACGAATGATTTGCGCAACGATCACGTTTATTACTGACAAAATTAACTTAGACGTAACCATATGAAAATAACAAGTACGTTTATGTATTCTTCTGTTTTTTTTTGTAGAGTCACATATGATTCCTTATTCTTAGAGTCAATTGGGGTGTGGGGTCACGTTTAGCATTGTTAGGTACGACGTTGTAAAAAGAGACAGCGGCAGAGAGTGCCTGGTGAGTGAAGAGTGCAGGCAGGATTATATTCCTGGTGAGCAGTATCAGAACCTTGGCCTCACGTGGCAACCAGCCGTAAAACTCCATAGCCTCTTAGTTTTCCTTGTTTTTAAAATTGTGAATGTGTTGTGCTTTATAAAGGTAAAAAGATAAAGATAAGCATAGCTTTATTTCCCTTCGCACAAAATAAAGATTTAATTAATAAATATTTACAATTTAATGATACATTACAACATGAAATATAATGTATAAAATATTAGAACTAAAAGAATGTTAGTGTGTGTTTATAAATGTATAAATCGAATCAGACAAAGCGCAAGATCGTGCTAAATGGAAATTGAAAACAAGAAAGGCCGACCTCAAATACATAACTGGGAAAAGGTTTACGTAAGATTTTGCTTTGCGTCGGCTACCTTTTTCTTTCTGTCGTCAGTTGTGTTGTTTTTGGTAGAGGTACTCGTAAGTTCATACTTCTAAATACTTGTGGAGCTGGTATTTGGAATGCGTATTGTCACGTACTCTTAATCACAATACTTAGTATCTATTTTTCCTAGCACGACCCACCTATTCATTGGACAAATCAATACAGGTTTTAGGTTACATTAAACATTTTAACGGAAATCGTGAAACATTATGCAATAATTTATACACCCATCGAGTACGTAATATGGTGATTGTTGAGAAAGGAAGTTTTGTTTTTAATAATGACTTGTGCATTGGTCGGTTGATAATTCAATCGTGTCAGAAAATCCTTACAACAATGACTTGTATTTTTTGAGAATGCAATGCTTCAAATGTTTTGCTTTAAATTTATTTCGGCTATCTTGAAAACGATTATCAATTATTATGACATATTATTTAGAAAAAGTACGACTTTGAAATTCATTTTTTCCAATTGCTTATTAATCTTACTTGTACTGAATTTCTTTACGTTTTTGTACATTAAAAAAAATGTAAATTATCGATATTTTTTCAATAATCTCTGCTAATTTTACTTATTCATCGTGATTTGAGTGAATTGTAACGTAACCTTCGTAGTATATATAATGTTTGAGACATTAAACGTTTTAAATATTTGCTTTTGAAGTCGTGTAGAACAGGCAGACATGGCGCCACAGATTAAATATACAAAGGTACGGAGCTAGTTAGAGTTTAGTAAAATCTATGTGTGGTGTATCATAAATGCTTACGCATACTTTGTGAATTGTTGGTAAATGTGGAAATATTGTTACTTTTTTCGTTTAATTTAATTCAAGATTACCCTACAAATTATAATAAAAGTCTTAATTAGCTGCGTTGTATTAATGAATGCTGGTTCTGGTATCTATTTGGTTTATTTTTCCAAAAGATTAACGAGCTTTTTGAAAAGTAATGTGTCATCGATTCGTATTTTCCCCGGAGTATAATTATTGTATAGATAAACTATACATCGGTATATCGCACTAGCAGGAACTTTTGGCGGAAGAAATGCAAATGTTGACGTTAACATTTGCATTTCCTCTTCGGTATTATGCATTTTATTTGTTTCTAATTTAATTCATGTTTCTAACAGCTCTTCATTGACAATCAGTGGGTGGACGCGGTTAGCGGTAAAACCTTCGAAACCTACACTCCTCACGATGGCTCCGTTATCGCTAAGGTGGCTGAGGGTGATGAGGTAATTATAGAAATAAGCACTTCTTCGTAACATCAAAAATTTATGATATGAGCGTCGTTGTATGGATTTTCCCAATTTTGGACATACCGAAATGAATATCTAAAAATACATAATTTTTGATGTAACTGACAATTTTCGACGAGTTTAGTTTTTAGTGAAATATATATATATAATAGTGTAATATAGTGCGTGAATAAACAAGAAAAACTTGCACTTTATATGAAGTAATACATGCGTTGAAAATATGCCATTCCGGCCGCGCCTCCTTTGCTTATTTTGTGACGGACAAAATGAAAGCCCAAAAAATGCCAATTCGCATAAAAGTTATGTGATATTGGAAATACAGCATTTTAACCACATCAGCATAACTTTGGACATATGAATGTAATGAAATGAAAAAAAAACAATAAAATTTTATTCTCTTTGTTAAATTGTATTTATGAATATAGTCAATTATTATATTAACAAGCAAAAAAGTAGTAAATTTAAAGAATATATATTAGTAACCGTCGTTTACACGTTTATGGAGATGCAAGAAAGAGAAAAACCATTTTTTTTAAACTATAATTACTAAAGTCGTTTTTTGACATGGGTTTGTTTAAGATAAACGAAAGTGCTAAACATTTACTGAAGCAGGCAGGATGGTAAAATACATAACATGTATTATACCTTTCAGCAGAGTTTTCACAACCTTTCAGCAGAGTAAACACCAAACGTTTTAAATAGCGCGCTTTAATGATAACATTGAAAATGAACAAAAATGGAAATCCGTAAACCCTGCCTGCTCTGTGTAAGGGGCGAGAGATGTTTTAATAACGCGTGGTCTAAGAAACTCCCAGATCTACACATCCACTAAAATTTTCAAAACGTGCATTATCTAAGCGCGCGTTTCAAATCGCCTGGTCCACCCGCGGTAATAATAAAAAAATACTTGAATTTTACTATACTTAGTGGTATATATAGTAAATATATATTTATGCTATTATCTCGAGTTATTTAAATTTTTAAAAATAGTAACGAAATAACTAGATCAGTGAACAGCGGATATTGATTAGTATTTGTACTATTTTATTATTATTATTTTATTAGTATTTTACACTACTATCCAATAATATCGAGCGAGAGAGAATTTAGACATTTTAAATAAGATTACGATCCAGTTATTAAACGATTTGTTGTACCAGGCTGACATAAACTTAGCGGTAGCGGCTGCGAAGCGTGCCTTCCATCGCAACTCCGAGTGGCGGCTGCTCGACGCTTCCCAGCGAGGCGCGATATTGTACAAGTTCGCCGACCTCGTGCAACGAGACTTCGACTACTTGACTGAATTAGAGACGTACAACAGTGAAATGGTGCTCAGCTTGTCACGATCATTTAACAAGCACGGTATCGATTATATCCGATACTTGGCCAGTTTGGCCGATAAAGTTCAGGGCGATACAATTCCTCTTAGTGAGTATTTGTTACATTTTTAAAATGTAGTCATTACATGTTATTTTGGAAAAGAATAAATATTCTTTCAAACAAAAACTATTAAATGGATTTTGATAAATACATTTACATGCACACTTTATCCATAACATACAAATTACAATTTATCAAGATATTTTGTGAAATAGTCAAATTTTACCATGAGAACCGAGTATACCTAAATCTAAAAATTCTGCCTCACTTGCATAATAAATAAATGAATATAGTAATATTGCAAACTTGTTTTCCTGTACTTATTTCACCATACTGAAAACATTGTATTTACACTGATATTTTTATATGAAATAAATATGTTTTTATTCAACGTCGATGGTGAATTTTTCTCGTATACGCTGAAGCAGCCAGTGGGCGTGTGCGGTCTCATCTTGCCATGGAACGGACCAATCATGATGTTTCTCCATAAAGTCGTCACTGCTCTCGCTGCTGGTAACTTTAATTTTTTAACGGACCTCAATAAAAAGGAGGTTTGAGGACCTTCTCTTTTACAAGCGAATTGAGATTTACTTGTACTTTATCATGTTTTTTACCTATTAACATACACTCGGCGTCAAAAAAATCGCACATCCGAAAAAAATAATTTAAATACTATTTTAATACAACAGACCAATGGCAATGTTGTGGTTTGAGGGTATCATTCGAAAGGTAATTTCATTAGCTTTCAGGAATTTTAATTGAATTTT
>DWLR01002910.1:0-14459 GCA_018246295.1 Papilio alexanor hazarajatica | reverse complement strand
GGAAAATAAAACAAATGAATGAAAAAAGTGTATGTCATCTAATTTTCTATTTTCAAATTTGACAATAAATTAAAAAAATATCATAACTGGCCAGTTCCTCAAGTAAAAGATTTTAAAATCCTGCTTTTTTTGTGTTCCGCTAATTGTGCCGGTGTGTATATAATAGTATCAAACATCATCAATTTTATCTTTATTTTATCTTTTCAACTTACGAGACGAAAATAAGCTTTAATTTCGCTACAAATCGCTTTTATTTCTAAGCGACGAGGGTGGTTAAATTATCGGAAAACGCAAACCGCCTGCGATTAGCTAATAATTGTCGCTATAAACTCAAAGCCAGCCTTTTGTCGCATCGACAGTGACAGGTCATCGCTGCGGCAATGGTCGTGGGCCCCTCATTAATCTTTCATTCAACTAACGACATGTCTACCAGCCGCAGTATAATAGACTGGAACTTGGTAATTGCTGTTGTGGAAATTGTAATTTTCTCCCTCATGAATAGAATAGCCGGTTCACCGAGGAATTCGTTTTATATTGTATTTTCCGTATAAATTGTTAACCGACCACAATAGTAAAACAGAAGTTAAGCGCCCTGCCTACTTTATTGAAAAAAGACACAAAAAAGGAACTACATAAATCAATCTACATAGCTCTAGTACAGACGAAATGCGTGTAAAAGCAAACGGAATAAAATATACTTTGTTGATTTGAATAATGTTTCGTATTTTTTACGAATAGTTGATTAATGCTATAACATATCAAATATCAACCGTTGATAGCTGCTATAGCGCTGATAGCTGATATTTTAGGAATTAACAAGCGCGATATAAATGTAAATATGTTATTATTAAAAAGCGAGTAAGTTTTTTTATTCATGAAATTTGTAATCGAAAGACCAAGTGATTTAAGTCAAGAGTCTACAGCCAACCATGGATATCCAGCAACACTTTTGTTGTTGCAATCAAGAACGCACCGTTGTCTTTATGTAGTCAACAAGAATCAGTAGGATAAAAGAAGAGGAGGCAGTAGAAAGATATTAGTTGGAACGAGGTTTACCTGATTCATTAGATTACACGCAAAAATATATTCTGCCAGTATTCGCCAGTATTCTGTAAGAGGTACTGCATCAGATGAATCTAAATTTGCTTAAATCTCTTGTTTCAAAGACCAGTCATTTTTTTGTTCGTATATAACATGAGCTACATTTACCTGGCAGTCGGCGTCACCGACATAGCAACAGTCGCCTGACACGGAGGTGGGCGACCAGAGGTGCTCGCCGCTGACAGCCGCGTCCGACCAGTCGGGCGTCGCGCGCAGAACGCGGGCGCCAGCCGCCGGCCCTTCGCTGCTGCGTCTACGACAAATACATAACCCAATGAATTTACAGATTACAAAAATACACTATTTATTGACTACACCGTCTACGATAAAAACATAATTCGTCGAGTATCAAGACAGTACGAATACACGATTCAACAATGAGCATTTTATATATTATGGTTTTTAAGTTTTATTTTATTACACGTATATACTTCATTACCGTAAAGGCTTTCAACTTTTATATAAGTAATGAAAACCCACGACTACCGTAATCTATACGAATATTATAAAGACGTACTTATGGTTTAGCCGGCGAAGTCTACCCTTATATTTTTTATATGTGACTTTATATATACTATTTACTATAAACAATATTTACCTAATTCAAATTTCATAACAATATTTCCTATTCAATTATTGAACCTAAATTCCTTCAAAACTAGAAAGCGACATTATCGTAGAGTAATAGAAAATATAAAGTAATATAATATTATATAAGTAATATTTTTATTTCATTGCGACACTGAAATTCAACGAAATTGTTCGTTCTACAAAAACTTTTGATATTTCATTCAATAAAGAGTAACCAATCAAAAATTAAGGCAGTTTTGTAATTTGATTCAAAATTGATAACACAATTAAACTAGTCCCAAAAAGTTATTGGAGGGAAATAAAAAATATATAAATAATGGTAGCTCACCATTATTTACTTTTATCATAAAGTTCTTTGAACAAGTTTAGGGTCCACGGAAATTATGCAGATTAGAGAGAGCAAATTTAATTTATTTCAGTCCCTTTACTTTTATACGTACGTATAGGAAATGGCACTTTTATGAAACGAGTTATTGTCAGAATTCTTTTTTAGTTCTTTTTTAAATTGATAAAATCAAAGATCAAATTTGAGTTTATCTTCATTCAATAAGCACTAAGTAAGCAATGAACTTCGTTGCGCTTGTTTTGTTGTTAGATGGTGTCAATAAAATATGAAACCTAAAATAGATCACAATCGACTTTAGCTTAGCCGCTAATAGTCCTACTTACGACGGACGGAGATTCTATTGCCAAATAGTTTTCATGAATAAGACGCTTCGGATTTTTCATTGATATAAATAATAGACATTATTTGCTAAAATGGTACGGCAACAGGCTTATTTCTATTACAAAAACGGATATATCAGTTTCGATAAAAATCGGATAACAATTAATCTGTGAAATACAGTTAGATGAAAAAATTAAGTTTATTATTGAATACTTTTATTTATAGAAATACAAAATTAGTCCAAGTTTGCCAAGTGCTTATTTTTATATTTCATGTTTCATTAAAAGAAGTACAAAATATAACTCTACGAATACTTAAAGCTTTATACTAAAAAAATGTCAAACCTTTGCACAGATAATCTTTTGCGAGGAGCATTTAGCTCTACTAAGAGCGCGCTGGATATTAATTGTTTCTATTTATGTCCTTTATTCGTAAGAAATTGTATTGTTAACAGTTGTCAGGATTTTAAAGGGAATTATGTATAATAAATTCAATATATCATCGAAAATATAAATTCAACACTTAAACTAATCTAGCTAACGTCAAAACTCTTTGATATTTTTAATACCAAAAGACTGTGTGAACTGTCAAAACATTTTTATGGATTAAACATAAGCAAAAAGGTTTCATATTTCGGCAAATACCGTTAACTGGAGAAATGACCAGAGAATATTATTTTCCATAATGCAGGACCCGATAAGTCTTTCTACTCCGTTGACACATTCATATGTTTACATATTCATGCTAGCGTTACAAGAATTTTAAAATCCTTTATACGTGTCTACTATATTTATAAATATTCTACATGAATATTCCTATAAGAAAAAAGATTGCTTTTTACATTGTTAAAAACACAAGACCTATGTTAATTTATTCAAGTTATGGTCAACTACAATAACAACCAGAAGGTACTGGTGATATAAAAATTTAAATAAAGAACAGAACGCGAAAAAGAATATTAAAATGAATTCAAATGCGTTTGTTCTATTCCCATCTTCACTCAGTCGCTATTTATCCGTCACAATAAAAACATTAGTAGTAAAATATATAAAAATTGAAAATTTTTTCAAAAGTAAAATACCATCCTTTTTCTTTAAATCAAGTAAGAATTTACTTTTATCGCACGTTTCTAGTAATTAAATAATAAAATCACCAATCACGCTATTTAGTGCAAAATAACATCGTAAGCGAAGCTATGTATCGGAAGAATTTCATGTGGGAAACTAGTCCTCTAATTTGATCGGTCTGGTTTTCGTCACTCCCACAAAGTGATCTCTATCATGGTATTATATCATATTTTCTCTTAGTTTCAGATATTTGGCAAAAATGGAATGCGCTCACTGCAACCGTACCATGGATGGCTGCGCTTCGATCAAGTGCAGTCTGTGCGCCTCGCAGTTTCACCTGGAGTGCATCAGCAGCGAGACCCTGGTGCCCAGCACGAACAACTGGTGCTGCTGCAAGTGTAAGCCTCTGAATAGCAACGTCTTAGCGACCAGTGTTGTAGAGAACATCATCCAAGTATAAATTCTAGTGACGTCGATCGTCTTTTGGTACCAGTGTTATGTTCAGTCTTATTAAAGTGTAACGTTTCTAAATCTTTTTATTTTTAATCTCCAACTACAAGATACCTTAGTTACTGCTCTGCTATATTTATTTTTCTGTTGTAATGCACTAGCCTAGCATTAACAATCTGTCATATTATAGCTTATTTTCGTACTTTCATAAATACCTATATATTCTTCATGGAGCACTTTGTTAGAAACCCGTATAAAAGTTCGTTAAGTCCTTGAGTTTCGTTTCTGCGTTCAGACGGTTGCGACAGAAGGACTTACAAAAAGAATTATCAAGCATGAATTGGATGTGGCTCGAGATGGATCGACGAGTCTAGTTGAGTTTGAAGGAGTCTATTGGATACGAACAACTGCCTCTGTTGCATACCTAGTACAAAAATACTTATAGAAGAGGGAGGTTTAAATAGGTTTGAAATTGAAAAATGGATAGAATCTGCGAAACCCTTTGGTTCCTTGTGAACAACAAACGCGGATTACCGCGTTTGTCGCTTATTCGATATTATCGAAATCGCGTTGCGTCTTATCACATTGCCGCTTTGTCATTCATATAGAACATGGGATGAAATAACTAATAAATTGAGGTATAAAAATATTATAATCTTTTAGGTTTAAGGTATTAATTCACGATGAATTCTTGTAGAAAGAAGAAATATATTAAGAATTTGGGCGTTAAGTGAGAACGCATATTTTAGCCATAGGATACGACAGAAAACCTTTCCCGTGTCAAGTCAGTTTTCAGCCGCATCCCAGCTGCCTATGGCAAATTTGACATACATTCGTAGATTGCCGTATCTAGTTGATTTGTAATTTTTTTCACAGCAAATAATTCATCTTCCTGCCCTTTTCCTATCTACGTAGTAGGGTCGATACAGTATGTGCACCTCTTCCGTATCCCACTATCAGCCGTCATCTCTGAATTCACGCCATATAACATAGACGAATTTTGTGTATGGTAAAATTATAATTTTAAATAAAACAAAAGTTTTATCGAAAAAAAAAATATTTGACGTTTTATTAATATGTATTTTTTAAATTATTTGAATATTTTTTTTACTTTCAAATACCAATGTCTAACCTAATTAAAATATAAAAAAAAAACTATTGCACTTAAATGAGAAATGAAAGTGGTTGAATGTTTTTTGACTCATAGCATCGACACGGGAAACCTTTTTAGTTAATGTAGCGTCGCATTGAGCATTCAACTCTCTAAGGTGATCCTCTCTAATGTTGGAATTAATGAAAGGGCTCATTTGACGTGCCTCATTAATGCCATATTCTATTAAACTACTTAGTTCACTAACACTAGGCATTAGCCTACACACGATTGTTGTTGGGACACTATTTTTAATAGACTAAAAAAAGGTTCTCAATTCGGTTGTACTTTTTACTTCTTTACTATTTTATTTTGTTGGAAAGGACATTCGCAAGTTGCAATGGGACCCCCGTTTAAATTTTGAATGTCGTACATTGGGTTGTGAAGATATACCGAAAATTGACATATTGGTAGACTTAAACTCTGTTTGGATGTTGAAGCAACCAATAAAGAAGCTTTTTCTATTTGTATTCCTAAAAAAGGGAAGAATTATACAAATCTGAAGTTGGTTTTGTTTTTGTTAAAGAGTAATAAAAGATTGTTCACTTAAAACTTTTATCAAAAGCACATACAAACTATTACAGCAAGTTTTGTCAGGATATTGAGAAACACAAGACTATACCTCGTTTATTAACAAATCTAGAAATTCTAGAAAACATAATTATTATCAGGTTGTATCAATCCATTGCGGGACATAGACTTTCCCCATACCTTATACAATATGCAATCCTTCGCGCACCGACTTCTTGCCATTTTCACGAAGTCATCTGCAAGAAGGGCGTCTTGAAGCTCATAATAGTAAGAATAAAAAATAGCGTAGTTATGTCCCCAAAACTCTCACCTATGGATAGACGTCGAGACATGATTTTTAAAGCAAAAAAATCTACTACGAATCAATTGAGTAAATTGTATTACAAGAACTTCCTAATAAATCTACAGTCAGATTGTTTGTTTCCTTAATGTAATATAAATCCTCTGACCGTTTTGGATGGGTGTTACGACTACATCGCATTAGACTGGGGTTGAGCAGTATCAGTTTGAATTAATAGATCTTCTGTAATACTTTACGTAAATATTACAGATGGAACGTGTACTTTTACTTAAAATTACTGTGCTAAATTTTTAATTTCAAAGCATTTAGCAAATTGACTTACAAATTTTTCGATTTATTTTTTCTTTTTGCTTTTTATATTCCAAGATTTATTTGTAGACACCAACTAAAGAACAAACGTTAATTTATACGGACTCCTCGTGTGTTCCGCTGTTTTTAATTTTCACAAATTTTTTAACTGCTTTCTAACGGTGAAATAGTGGCTGAAAAAGGTGCGAAATTTGCCCAATTACAAAAAAAAAACGTAAACATACTACATATAATATATTCATGATGAAAACATACGCTTCTACAGGGAAAATAGCGGCTATAGCTATAATGATTAAGAGAATGAAGTGCTAAAGAAGTCGTGGGTTTGAATTGTGTTTTGAACCACGTCCTAGCACAAGCTTAAGCTTGTGAAATGATTTAAAATAAATATTTGTTAATTGTATATGATTTACTAATAATCATGTTCCTGCCCTTTTCCCACTTGCGTAGGGTCGGCACAGTATGTACTACTCATTCATATATCCTGGACTCTACTGTAGTCCATACTATAACTGGTTTTGGATATAGTTTAACGTTAGGCCGCCTGCCTGACTCCATCCCTTCTTGGGAATGTATATACTTATATAGGGTATTAAATATGACATTATAAAATAGCAGAAAATACACTAAATTTAAATTGAATTGATTGGATTGATTCTTCCAGAAGTTGGAGGTTCTGCTGCAGCCTGCATTCGAAGGTCAAGTGCTAATGTTACATATTGATTTGTTACAACAGCACAGAAGATATAAGCAGCCCAACATTAGACTCTGGTTCAATGGGTATTCCAATCTGTGCATAGTTGCAGATCTGTTGCTGATCAAATGCACCACCTATTTTGTTTTCCACGCAAAACTTATGTAGTATATCATTATCAAATAACAAAGATTTATAAAATGTAATTAAATTAATTTAAAAGTGTTTGAGACATGTTGATGTCAAACGTCCTATATACGATTTACTAATATTTAAAAAAAAACTTCCGCCTATAAACGAAATGAAATTATTGTGAGTAATACGGGGTCTCAACAGTTTTCGTATAACATGAACAAACTTAATAATCAGTCTTGAATTGCGGCTGGTTCACAAAAGATTCCTAATCTATTTGTCGTATAAGAGGTCTTGGGACTACAACAAAAGATTCATGTGCAATTTATCACCTTCCCTACCATTCAACGAGATATCGCAATTTTTTTTTTCTTTGAAAAAGTAAATAGGTATATATTTCGGTTCAGTACAAATCTTGAAATTATTATCAGAAGTAATTAAAAATTAAATATCTCTCAAATTTAAAGAAAAAAAACTGCATATTTTGGTTCGTTTGAGCTACTAGCAGTAACAAAGTAAGTTTTAAGTGTAGATTAAATAAAATACTGCTCACTGTGATGGACCGGTTGTCGCGGTTGGAAAGATGCTTGCCTTACACGCCGCAGGTCGTGGGTTCGATTCCCACACGGGACAAACATTTATGTGCATGAAAATGTCTGTTTGTCTTATGTCTGGATGTAAAGACCACCAGAGGACAGGCTGCAGCGTCCTTTTCTTTGTACTGTGAAACGTACTGCAATCGCCAACTCGCCTGCCAAGCGTGGCGATTATGATAAAATCGTATTTAAATAGAATATTTCAAGCAAATTAGTAACCGTTTCCGAGATAACCGAAACATATACACTAAACAACGAAGTCTAAGACTCACAAAATGTGACAATCTTTTTAAAGAATCAAATATAAAATAAAAGTATGATAAACTAGTGTTTAAATTTAAAATTATAAAAATGCTAGGCCTTAATTTTACCACAATTTAGGATGAATTTCTGCTTATAGGTTATTTTTGTTTAAAGGTTCATCATTACTGAATACAGAATCCTTATTCCCATAACAGAAAAAAAAACTTTTTTTTTGCACTTTTGCACAAAACTAAATTTTATGCAATTATACACTGGTTATGTTCAATGTTGGTCAATCATAACATAAATAAAAAAAAAAACTAAGCAATAATTACTTGTAAAAAACACGCTGCTGGTATAAATTGTTTCACAAATAGAATCAAATGAAAATATCATTGTTTTCTTTACAATCACTTTTGTATATGCATTACAAATCAGATGGTTAAGTAATGAGCATTTGTTGATTCTGTTTTACATTATATGTGAATTGCTTAGTTAAATATTTTATTAGAATTTAAAAATAACAATATTTGGTAAATCTGTTAGTAAAAACAGATCACTTATAGTGCCAAGTTTATTACTTAATGGTACCGAGTACGCTAAATGTAATGTCCCTGCATAGGTATTTGTAATTTAATTAGGAAATATTCAAATATTTGTGAAATAAAATATTAAGATTAAATAATGTAGCGAAAGTGAGTGGCAGAATTGTAAGAGGACGTTTTAGACGAACTCATATCAACCATATCAAATCTAAATAAACGTGTATCAGCAGATGTACTATAGAAGTGAGAGCCGCGTGCCAGAATCACGCCAAATGGAAATCAAAAATATCCGATTGCCTTTATGTGTTTCGGTGAGAGTACATATTATATCTATAACAACGAAAAACGCAAAAGCTACGAAGAGTCGATAGCCTAATGTTTTGGGGTACGGATTAAGGAATACCGACCATGAACGTCATGGGTTCGAATCCCGTCCGCCATTCGACTATTGTCGCATCCTATTTCCTACTACAAGCTTGATTGGAATAGTAAAAAAAAGTTTTTCACAAGCGAAATCGATCTCTCTGCCTATACCATTGGAAATTGGACTGACCGGTTGGCGCAGTGGTTCTTACCACTGCGCCAACACAGTGGTACTTGCCTCTCACACCGTAGGTCGTGGGTTCGATTCCCACTCAGGACAAACATTTGTGTGCATGAACATGTCTGTTTGTCTTGTGTCTGGGCGTAATTATCTATATATTTATGTATTTACAAAAGAAAAATATTAATATATGTAGTACATCAGTTATCTGGTTCCCATAATACAAGCTCTGCCTAGTTTGGGCTCAGATGGCCATGTGTGAATAATGTCCTAGAATATTATTATTATTATTATATTAAATACATATTTATGAAAACTGAAGTGAAATGGGTGAGATATATTGTTAACATATTTTTTACGTCTTAGATTTAGATTTCTGTGCATTAAGTATGTATATGAGGCGAGGGCGGTCGTGCACCGAGCCGTTCCCCGCCGCTCGCCGGCGCCAGCGAGCAATTCCGAGATAATCTCTACATTTAACTGTAACCGCCTTTGAGGGAGGGAAGTGGGTGCGCTTGAAAAAAGGAAAAGGAACCCCGAGTGGCTTAATCAGTTCTTACTTTGGTCTTCATTTCCTTGCCTTGTATTTACTTCGTATATGATAATTGAGGACTAAAAATGTAACTGGTTTCCACTAGTTTCGCTATTATTTCATAGAAATGAAAATTAAATTATATTCCATATTTATAGGTTGCAAGTATATTTTTTCATTATATGATAAATAAATGTATTTTAAGAAGTGAAGAAAATAATTTAATTTTGTATAAAAACGAAAACATTGTCTGTTTTTATTAAATATTAATAACGGAGAAAAGCACGATGGTTAACGCCAAGCAATATCAAAACCGATTCATTTTATACTACACCTCACTATTAATAGTAATATTCAGAAAAGAAATTCTTCATACTTTTTCAGTTTTATTATTATTATTTATATAGGTATTATATTATGTCAACATTAACAACACGCTCCCATAAGTTTTATGATTTTAGTTTAATTGAAGAATAGCACGAATAAAGATCACGCAAATGTTTAATGTATAGGTGTAAAAAATAAATAAAACCAATAAGGATTAAATGATGCAATTAACTTTATTAACAGAACGGACTGTTAATTGTATTTAATAAAGAATAGCCTTAAAGTTTTTACTAAAAGTGTTTAGAATAGTAAAACGAGGTTGTGACGTAAAAAATGATTACAACGGCATTGTCAACGCCTTGGTGAGATAGGTAGGCCAGAACTTAAAAGAACCGGTCCTAAGTTCGAAATACTATAACTGATTTTATCTAGGTTGCCTCTAGCGGGATCTAACTTACATGACATAAATAGCATCTATCGTGTTGGTGCAATTTAGATTCAATTTAAATTACACAATATCAGCACTTTTTACTATCGCATCGAATATCATTATTATAAGATATAAAATAGACAACCAAAGTTTCATCATTGCGTTTAATGCCAATAATGAGATTAAATTGTAACACTAATATTTTTGTCTTCATAAGAATATCAAGTTACTTGCTTGCTAATTTAAAATAAACTAATGGGTTCACCATATTAGTGAAAAACAATTCTAGCAAAGGATACTTACAGCAGGTTTTTCGGTTCTAAGTGTTTATGTTTTATTTTATCAGATGAGTATTCAATAGTAAAGTCGTTATTAAATAAAAATAAGTTGAATTCAAGCTCTTACGTACAACAACAATTAGCATAAAGCCTCCCTAGCGCTACAAACAAGTTGTTTTCTTTGATGTAAATACGTGTTCATAATAATTATTAAGCATAAAGCATTTATAATATCCTTGACACGAATACTAAGTTGTTTGTTGATGTCAGATACAACCATTCCGTTTTTCCCCAACTAATATATAGATCAGTATTAAAAAGAAACGATATATCGTTTAGATATGATCAAATATTCATCATATGTTAGGCTTTCTTTGAACTCTACGACGTATACTGCTAAGTACTGTGTCTTGTAAGGTCTACGAATATAGAATATTTTAGTTGTACCTTTTTCGCCCTCTTACAGAAAAATGACAAAACTATTTCGACAATCTTGCGCTATAAGATATTAAATTAATAAAATGTAGCAATATATTCCCAAGCATTGGAAATAAAAAAAAAATTATACGTTAAAATTTCAATAACCTGTGCTTTTCTTAATAGCGATGTAATTGTTTTACTTTTTGGTTTTCATTTGTAGTTTTCTTCATATTTATATAAAATTACGAATTTTCAAAGAGTAGAATTGAAATAACATTTTTGTAAAAGCAATGCAGTGTCGACCCATATCTCAAAACGAACCAGCATGTCTGCTTAGATTCCAAGGCATGTGTAAGAGCAATGAGAAATGGAAATCTCTCTGGAATCTTTTTATCTTTACACTGTTTTCGTTAGTCAATGCAACTTTTGACTTTGAGTGACTATTAAACAATATTTCTATAAAAATGTTCACGTACTATGTCAGCTTTTCGGTACCACAATGCAAATAGGCTTTAGCCACGCCAGTGCTCTATTGAATATGAAAACATCCCACAATACCGAAGTTCCATTAGGCTATAACAAATGTTCATAAATGTATACAAAAACTGAGGGTACTTTTAATATATCTGAACGCACGGACGGACGGCGTGAGCGCGGCAAATGACAAACACGCAGTTTGCTCTGCGAAACCATTGTTAGTGTTTATTCAAAACAAGAGTCATATAGGTTTTGTTTCTGTTTCGTACAAAAATACGAGAACGTTTTTTATTATGACATATATGACTGCATTGTAGATTTCAATGTTTCTCAATGTATATCAATGCATATCAATAAAAAAGAGTAGTAAATCTAAAAATGAGAAGAGCGATACTGTTGCTAGTTGGTATTTGAGAAAATTACTAATGGTCTTGCCCGGGGTCCGGAGTCCGATCATTTTTCTCTCAGCTCGAAAATCTCCATTGATTATTTAATTTAAATTCACACTCGTACTCGTTTACTAATGAGTTACCCTTCATATCTCAAGGCTAACAACGCGCCTTTGCCTCTATCCCTAACTGAGCTTAAATAAAGAGTACATACAAGACGAATATTATAGGATTGTTTGCGTCTTTTAATGAAGACGACGCGAAGGCTTTGACTCCTGATTTGTAACAAGATATCAATTAAAAAAATTACATTATTGTTTAAAGGAAACAGATATGACGTCTTCAACAATAACGGCAATAGGGGTGTTATTAGATTTTTTTATGTATGTGGTATACACACTAAGTAATGAAATTACTTAGTGTGTATATTTTACGTATAATTATGTAAAATATACACACGTATATTTTACGTAATTATACGTTATACAAGTAATTCGTAGTCGCTCGTCAGATAAGGGTTTGTTGAACTGTTGACCACGCTTTGGTGCGATATATAACTTCAAGTAAAATGACATTTGATTATCCATATAAGTTAATGATGTGTTTTAAAATATATTGAACGTGACAAGTGTTAAATGTTATTTTAATATACCTGTCGTTAGTTAAAATACAACTCGTTAACTTAATAATTCGCGGATTCTTCGAAACGATAATACGATTACGAAACCTGCCAAAACAGTGGATATTCCACGTAATAATTATGACGATAGCTTCAATAAATGATATTTTTAATTCTGTTGGTAATCTTTCAGTACTAGACATTATTATTTTTAACATTCTTTTTAACTTTATTTTTAGTTTTACTACAAACAAGAAATGTAACGCTGTGCCGTCAAAGTTGAGTTCTCAGAGTATGACCATGTTTTATATACAAGGAAGTAGAAACTTTAGTCGATAATATGGACATACATATAGTGCGTCATTCAAGGAACAAGGAAATTGAGACTGTTATTCGAACTTTATTTGTTTTAAGAATTAAATCATTATTACCTAATAAAATAAATATCTTCAAACTATATTAGATTTTTTGTGAGGGTGATGTAAACGCGCCCAGTTTACTCATAAGTGATACTTGCAGAATGGCAAATACTACTACTAATAAAGTATTTTGTTTTTGAAAGTAGATATATTATAATTGTTGACTAAATGTAATATAAATCCCCAAATTCCATTCTATTATCGGATGTTTAGTCATACGGTTACTCTTCAGCTTTTCCATCCGAAGACGTTGTTGGTACCCTGAATATAAGAGTAAACAGGCTAATCAAAGATGTTACATACTTCCAGATATCTCGAAATTGAAGCCCCTTAAGAGTCACAAATTGGTGACTTGGTAAAATCCGGCGTAATCCCGCATTCAAGCGGCACGAATTCAAAAAAGGTTTCCCGTGGTATGAATTCAAGAACTCCGTGTTTGTAATTTAACAGATGACATTGTTAAAATTTTATTCATTATTCAAAAAGATATTACAGTCCCTACTACTTGCTTCTTGCTAAACTTAGATATAATTTCTAAGTTCATGTTAATCAGTTTGGAATGAGTTTTAATATGTCTGTCTACACTAACACAATCGACAAAAAAGGCGGCGATTTAAAATTCGTAATAAATACATAGATGTGTTTGACAAAAGCAGTAGATGAAAAAAGGTATTAAAGCCTCGGGCTGCGTGTAACAAACGGCTATTGATTTTTCACTTACATATTTACTTAGAACCATTTAGAACTATGAAATTTATGAACCACGATGTTTTTAAAAAATCTAATCGATGATTGAAATTATACGTGTGCTTTTTTTATTATCAAAAGTGGTTTTTTACCTTATCATGTTAAAACCATTATAAATATACATTGCATGAGAAATATTCGTGATATAAATGTCATTAATGATTTATTTCTGTAATGGGCAATTATTTTTCAAGTAATTTATACTTGAAAAAATCAATTGATATTTTTACATAGAACATGCGAAATCCATTCGCGCCACAGCGTGAGGCGAGGTTTAATAAAAACTTTTATCTTATCGCAAAGGCAAGGCTGTGGTAAGCCGTGAAGTTGGATAGTTTTTCTCAGTTTATTTGCTAGTTTATATCGTTCGCCAACTGTTTAAGTCGTTGCTAGTAAATTACGATAGGCTCGCCTTTTGCTAGCTAATACAAACGATGAGAATTGCAGAACGATAGGTATCATTTTCTTCCCTGATGTTAAAATATTGCCTGTAGTTTTCTTCAGATAATTACCAATGGCTTAACATGAGTTCTTGAATGTTATAAGAAAACTGAATACTTAAGAGCCTGTATAGTCTCTGTTCCCTCGACTTTAATTACACACAAGTATATCTAGTTTAATAGAAACTTCGTCACATATAAGAGTGTAACACAGATTATGACTATCGGTAGAGCAAATGTAACGAAATTTTGTTTTGAACGTAATTAAACATTAAATAAATTTTAAAAATGTTGCCGTATAAATTACGCATAACAAAAAAAATAATTGCTTTGTGCCACATTATTAAAAATAGATACATTTTCATTGATTTAAATATGTATAGATATCTATCTATACATATTTAAATCAATTCCTTTAGCAGTGTTTGTTATTCAAGCTGTATAATTTAAAAAGCACACC
>DWLR01002909.1:0-14465 GCA_018246295.1 Papilio alexanor hazarajatica | reverse complement strand
TTTTGCCAAGATGGAAATTTTAACAAGTTAATTTTATTTTAATACTTTTGTCTTGTTACCATGCAAATTTCTTTGTCAGTCTCATGTGTCAGAATTGACCAATTTCGTCCCGAGTTTTCAAAGCATTAAAATAACTAGATTATCTTTGGAAACTGTCACTGATAAACATGTAAGAATATATGTAAGAATTTCTCAAAACATTAATTAATTGAAAAACTAGCAAGCTAATTAGCATTTTATGATAATCCAACGAGCATACATTTCCGTTCTAAGCGAATGGTAAGCTTTATCAAGCTTATAATAACCATTTTCTGTTCCATCGCATAGAAAGCACGTACCTATTAGCAGACTAGAATTATGTTGACATCAGATAATGAGGTCATATTCTGTTTGTCTACCACGTCTTTTTATATCTTTTATATTTTATGTTACCTAAATGGTAAGTACATTATATTTTAATAGACATCTATTTTTATTTACATAATATCAGTAGTTGTTTGCGCTTAGCGTTGCTTGTTAAATTTAAATATGCGTTTGCAAAATCTGTCTGTATTATGGTGAAACCTATGCAAACATAAATTCTAGGCCACGCTTTATGAACGTTCATCTACTGTACTATCAACACTTTTAATTCTGTAATTTACATTTAAATGTTATAAAACTTTCCTTTTTTCCTGACTTTATGGCATAAAACTACCTACACTTCCTTCCACAACGGCTTCCTATTGAGTTAAAAATAGAGCTGAATTTGCCACCGCCACTTTGCGAATTTTAGTGGCTTCCTATTTCGTGACAAATTAAATGCCTTCCGGTGACTTTTTAAGGTGCAATAAAATTTATGAATATTTTTCTAGAAATATAAATAGTTTTACAATGAAACAAAATTTATAAAATAATTTTACTTCTTGGTGACATAGAAAAATCATATAAAACAATTGCAAAATACTTTGTAACTTAACATACCTTTAAAGTTGTAAAATGACACTATGAAAAAACATCAGACACATATTGCATAGTGGTATTTTTAACATAACAGTTTCATACCCTCTAAGGCTCACTAATGTTCACATGAGTTCAAAATAAAAATAAATAATATAGCGTCATGATGTTCTTGAGTCTTCCTGGCGAGACTTCCTGGCGCGCTTGCCACTGGAACAGTATAAAAAAGAATAATTCAATAACAAATTAATTTAATATGTAGTAATAAAAAGTCTTTCTCTTAATAGTCGTAAATAACATGGCTTTATGTTTACCATTGACTCTTACAGATTTAAATTAAAGGAAGGACCGAAGGAAATTACATCTTTAACATTATCGAAATCATTAACAATAATGTATTCGTTTATATACATTTCTCAGATCTAGCCTTAAGGCCACTTGTAATTTATACATCATTTAACAAACGAGCTGGTTTCTTTTTAGGCTAGTTATTAAAATACGTTCGTTCTCCATTATTGCACAGAACATTGGAACCGATAAAAGCCTGAACGTCTGTATTGAAAGCTGCGCTCACATTGTGCACAGCTCACATACCGATGATTATCCTTAGCTCCGTTGCAATATTTGCGTCTCACGTTTCGTACGTATTCAGAACATGCAAAAACTTTTCTAATATTCAACACACAGTGGAAATGTAAAGGAAAACTGTTCTATAGACGTATTTGTAGTCTAAAGACCATTGTGTTTTTTATTATGTTATATACTAAGCACCCCGATCCAACTTCGCTTGGTTAAATTGATAGACAAATAATAAAATGAACTTATATCACAGGCTGACAGAACTGTTTTTTATTGATGAATGAAGTTTTAATACCTGTTAAGGACATTTTGATTTTATCCGGACCAAACAATCAAATATTTTCATATACATATACCATATGTTCGATACCCAACAGCTGAATTAAAATATTTAACTAAGCGCAGCAGCTAAATATTATTGGACACTACTCGGACTACACGCTTGAACTAATTACTAACAATAATCACTAATTACGTACCAATCCTTTGAACCATCGTGGAAATTAGATCTAAAATTTCATTTGATCTTCAAAATCATAGATGTCAAACGAAAGTGGGATGTCATCTACATATAATATCTTGATTAGCGTGACAACCAAGAGCAATTATTGCTCTGAGGGTCGTGGCGGTAAGCGGTTTGCTTTTCAAACGACGGTGTGGCGGCGAGAGCGACGGCGGCTGGCGTAACGGCTGCACACGCCGCAGAGCTCAGATACATCATTCATAGTATCCACAGCTATCTCAAGGTTACAGATGCCTTTTTTACTCTTGTAGAACAGGATATGAGGAGAGGATGGATGGATGGAACATAACGTGTGAGCAATAACTCATGAGATTCATGTGAACTGCAATGTCATCACAATCTCATATCTCACCTATGTTTGTTACCTCTTTGCAAGCAACAAGCATTGACGTCATCTATTCTCGAAAATAATATATGCGGAATCAAATTACAAACCTAGTTTTATTTATGTCATTTAAATTTAAGTATAGCAATATGTAAATTTTCGGAATGTCTTCGAAACCTAAGGCACTGAACCTTCAAATTAAATGGGACTCGTTTGCTAAAGTCCCCTTTCCAACAAAAGAATCATTTTTGAAATCGGTTTATAAATGACAAGTTTCTGCGGTAACAAACTTAAAAATTCAACCGGATTGAGAACCCCCTTCTTTTTTTGAAGTTGGTTGAAAACTTCATTCTTAATACTTTTTTTAATTACACCGTTGTAAATAGGTGTAATAACCATAGACTGTAATTTATTAGTCAACTACAGCACCTATTTTAACGACTTTTTGATAACTTTTATCAGGAATTTACGCTCCACTTCTTACCTTCTCAAGCCATTAGTTTTATGAGAAATTGCTTATTTATTATACCCGAGTTAGTTATTAAAATAACCTTAAACCAGAGATTGTAAAAGACATCATTTATACACATTTGGTTTTTATATTAATAATAATATAAATAACTTATTACATGCCATAGTTTCTTTATTATAATGAAATAAATGTACTTGCATATGACTCAAAAGGGTAGAAAAAGATTATGATATCATTCTTGAACAACCCTTGATATCCTTATAGTATCTTCCACATCCATACGCGTTCTCATACATGTTTCTGGTTTATGGCTTTTGATAACAAGCTCCTTTTTAATGCCTTCATTACACGTTTGCTGTGTTCACAATTTGCACATTTTTCATCTACAGCTTTTTATAGAACTTTATATACAGATGATAATTACTTTACATAAAGCCATTACAGATTTTTATTTTATAATCCATACATACAACTAAAGAAATGCACATGTGTGTGTGTGTCGTGTCGTCAGTCGAGATTACCGTTACAAATATCGTGAAACAGCATCATGTCGGCGATACGTCTACGATCCTCTAAGGCAAGTATTATAACTGGTGATGGGAACACGAGCTACGGTAGTCGTCGCTACGGTGACTGACACGATAATCCAGGTACCGTAACAAAATTATTTGTATGAGAGGACTCAAGAGCAGATATGTATTTTTTGTATTGAGTGTTCCATATAACGCTACAATATTCTTATATGCTGGGGACGTAAGAAAAATAAATAATTTTTATGCAATTTTTATCACTGAAATTTTTGGCGACTCTCATAACAAATCCAAGGCTTTTGTACGCTTTCATAGTTATTTCCGTGATGTCTTCCGAAAATGTAAGTTTATTATTTAAAGTAACTGCTAAATCCTTGACGGTGCTTGATTTTGGCAAAGGTTTAAGTAATATGTGTAATGCAAAGGTTTACTTTTACGAGTAAATAAAATTGTAACGCATTTGTTGATACTAAATTTAATACGATTATTCTTATAAACTAAGACTGTTGAGGTCTTCCTGCATGAGCAGGCAATCTTTGTCAGAGTTAACGTGGATATACATTTTCATATCGCCTTCATATAAAAGGTACTTAGCGTGACGAAAACAAGTTCCTATTTCATATATGTATACTAGATAGAGAAGAGGGGGAAAATAACATTGTTCATGAAAATATAAGATAGTAGTATAATATTCGCCTTCCATAGTCGAAAGAGTTGAAATGAACTAATAGTACATAACACGCACACACATAAAACATTCGCTTAAAAGGCGTGAGTAATAATAATTTTTATATTTAACATTTAGCATGTGTGAATTATATCAATGGGTCGATTGCACACAAGCAAGTCCATTCCATAAGGACATGGAGTTTAAGGTTATTACAAGAAACAGCTGCGGAACATTCTAGCATTCATAAAGTATTACGGCGTACCTTATTAGTTCACGGGCGCTCCAGACGCAGGAAATTTGTACGTCTACAGTTGTATCGTATACAGCTTATTTATTACACTTATGTATGCGAAACAAACTTCTAACATAATATGCTATAAGCAATATAAATATATAAACTCTTAAGATCATATGATCGATGTGATTAATGCATTTATTAGCAGACGTTGTCAGCAGCTGAATATATTTCAACGAATGAAAGACATTTTTAGATGATCAAGAACATTTTGTTTCTGCCGTAATGTCGAATTACTTTATTAAATCTTCTTCAACAACTATCGTCCCATTTCAGACAATTTACAAACACGTTCACGAATTATATAACTTATTCATGAATAATCCGTCTATACCTTCGCGAAACAATTTAATAAAACTCATAAATGGTTTTTTTTAAGAAAATGAGATTTACATTTATTTCGCATTTAAAAATGTAACACCAACTAAGTTTAGATATTTAAAAAAAAAATTAAACAAAAAACTGGAATTTTTATCCCTTTACCGTTTCTACCGCTCTTAAATAAAAAAAATAAGTGTATACCTTATGCTACAAAATAACTATTTTGTGAATTTGGCACTGGGCACGGGCCATGATATCTAATTAAACTGGGATCAGTTGTTGTGGTAAGGTCTACGCAGCGTCCCGCTCAACCCCGCTTTGTTTTTGGTTATCAGCCAACTTTGCTATATTTAATAATAGTTATTTAGTTTTGTACTATCGGGTTGTTTTTAGAATTTAAACTGATAGAATAAATATTGGGCGTTTGTTGTGGAAAATAGTGGCTTTTAATTTTGTATGGTATTTAAAACAGAAAATTGCTGAAGCTACCTTTAAGCTAACTGTATTTTAAAAATTACCGGATAAAGTTACTTACTCAAGCATCAATATTTGTTGAGGACAAAGTTTGAAATAAACGCATTTTAAGCAATAAATAAACGTATTTTATTTTTTAAACTTAAACCTTTTTACAACATATAGTCACCATTAACATTAAAGCATAGAATATGCTTTAATGTTAATGGTGACTATAATCCTAACGTAAATTTGGTTTTATTTAAAAAAGAGTCAATTTATTTATTACTTGTAACCTAACCAACTAAACCAGCTTCGCTTGGCTGGATCAATGGATAAATAAAAAAATAAAATAATGCCTAATTCCCTGAAAGATCTTTAGAAAGAAGGTTAAGGTGAAATAGGTTCTGTAGTTTTTGAGTTTATCGGAAACAAACAAGTCATCAAATATTTTCTCTTTATAATAATATGTTGGCGTTATTGCGATTATGTCAGGTCTATATGAAAAAAGATTATGAATTATAAATTAACCAAGAAAAAATTAAATGTTTAGGAAGTAGAATTTATTTAGTTAATAACATAATAAAATAATCAAAAAAGTGAATATTATAATGTTAAAAACTATTGATTAAAATCTATTGCTGCCAAAGAAATATACAGACTTTTTACAATAGTAAAAATGCAAAGTATATTCGAACCAAATTGCATTTGGCTATTACGAAATGCATACGTAATCCACTAAAAAATTACACTTAAATCGACATTAAGATTAGCTTAGCGAACAAAAACATTTCAGCACTTTAGGCAAATGAGTTCGGGTAATTTCAGATTTTCCTATAAACTTAGACGGTTAAACCTCAGTTAAGTTAGTTATTTAGAAGAAATTTAAACTCTTAAAGGAACTAAATTATTCTGATTGAATTGGTTACGTTGATTTCCAATATTTCAAATGAGGTAATAGAAAACTTTCTTTTCAAAGTTTTCCGTTGTTTTAACCCAAATCTCAAATGTCGTAGATAAGAAGTGCGATGCTCAGAGCTTAATTTTACGAAGCTCTGCTAACATAAATTTCTGACCTTTCATAATCTGGTGGAATTCTTATTCAATAAGATTTTAGGTTTCTATGTAATACCAATAAATGTAAAGTCCAGAAACCGAAGTAACTTAAGTTGCTTTTAAGAAGGATAGGAAAGAGAAAGGTTTTATATTTTTGGTTTATTTTATTTTGTAACATTTCTACATACAAATGTGTAATCAATATGACTAAAATAATTATCTCGCCATTTACCCATAACAAAGCTACTTACTCGTATATTGTCAGTGTAACTAGTTTAGCTTTGAAGGTGAAATTAATGTGAGTGGTACTTTAGAAAGCCATTACAATGGATAAAGCGTATTTATATTATAGAACACACAAACCTAACACGCATAACTCACAGTACAGTTGGAAGAACAAGAGACTAATTATGTAGCGTATTTATTTACTTTTTGAAAGACAAATAATATTTTAAATTTATAGCGAAAACAAAACTGACTTTAAATTTAAGATAATTTTATTTATAAATATTTGTTTAGTCAACTATAGCCACGGTACATCTTATTACTAATGCATTAAATTCAAACAGGACTTGTCTTAAATCTGTCATCTTGAGGTATCTTAATTTTCGGTATATTAAATTATTAAATCTTTCGTGAGACATTTTTTTATAAAGTAATTAAAATAACGGCTTAACTCACGTGTTTTCGGTGTATGTACCGACTAGTTTCAGACCCATCGGGGGTCCTTCATCAGGGCGAATGTGAGTGGGTCCCATTTAATTTTGACGGTATATATTCAAAATTAAATGGGACCCACTTGCGAATGCCCGATTATTTTCTTCCTTACCCCAATAGGGTTATATTTTAATAGATTGTTATAAATATTACGGTGAACGATTACGAGGTATCCCTACATTTCCAAATTAAGTTTTGTTGATACGAGCTAATAGCTTTTCACCTTTTTGCATCAAACCTATTACATTTAGGAAAATTGTGTTGCTTGAAGTTGGAAAGTGCGTGTCGACGCATAATTTTTGTATTCATTTTGAGGCGGCCGTAAATTTTCGTTTTACACATTCAAGGCAAATGAGAATTACGAACAAATAATCTTTTTTATAACAGAAGGTGGAAAATGAGCAAGCGGTCACCTTGTTAATCATAGACATCTGCAACAAGCATTTGCGGGATACAGATGCGTTGTCTACCTTTAATAGACAGAGGAAGGGATGGACACAAAAAAGGAATATTTTCTTTCTACTATCCATGACCTTACCCGTCAAATCTTCTCTCCCTTCCCATCCTTTCCTTATTAGAAAAGGAGAAGAGGACTGAAACTAGGCCTCCGGTACCTGACTCCTCAGGAAAAACGCAGAAAACTTCTACTTTACGCCTGTCTTCTGTGAGGTAGTGGTATTTCACCGGTTTGGCGGGCCATTCGTGCAACAGATGTTGTTGTTGCCACTATTAAATGATCTCCATATATTGATTATAGTACAGGTAGAACAAAATTCTAATGAATTTAAATTATTTAATTATAATTTTTTTGATTATTTAAATTAATAAGGCCAAGAGTCTTTAGGTTATTTGAACGTGAGCGATAGTTTCTTTTTAATTCCTAACAGTCACAATTTTAATAGTTTCATTCGATTACTGGGTGGTATTAAACAATGACTGTTGGTTTTGGACTGGACTCCAACACCAAACATAAGTTTCTTCGTTGTCACATCTTCCAAACATAGTCAACGTATGGCAGTGTATGTATTCTTACAGTGAAAGAAGGGTTTTAGATTTTGCATCCAGTACTTTATATGGCTATTTTTTATCCTTTAAATCAAACGATGAATAATTAAGTACTCACTTATTGTAGTCTCATTTGTAGTAAAATAACTGATTTAAATAACGTTTTGTAAATACACTTAAAATTCATTTGGTACAAAACGACTCGCTGAGAGTTTTGTTTTCAAAACAACTAACTTATAGCGACAATACTTGTAAGAAATACAATTTAACTTTCTCACGGGAAACAAAATACCTCATTTCAAAGCGTATTCCTGAGGTTACACTTTCAAATGGGAAATTTTGTCGGTTAAAACATATTTCACTCAGAATTTATTGCAAGTCATAGTTAATTTGTAAGCAATTACATTAAATACACCTGATTGATCTTTGTTCCGACCGACGATCCTTGATGGTAGACTGTGTGCTTGCCAAATTTAGTACACAGTTATTATATTGGTGATTGGCAAGAAAATGTATTTTAAGAATCTATGGATCAAATTTACTTATTCATTTATATAGCTAAATGGTTTTTATGGAAGAGGGATTAATTTGTACATATTTTTTACAATTTTTGCAATGACAGGAGTATAAAACGCAGTTAAACATTCAGTAAGATACGAGAGATGGAGTTTTTTTCTGGGAAGTTTATCAACGAGCCGTCACTTCACTATTATTTATTGCTCAGTAAACTTGAAAATATATCTCTTCTCCAGCAGCCGCACGTCCGTTCCAGGTTAATCCCCTTAGGCGCGAATAAAGAGTTATAAATTTGAAATTGTTTCATCGCTTAAAACGGGTTTGATAATTGAGATTTTATTTTAATTAATTAGCTTTATTTTATATTTGTTGACAACAGAAGTTTGTTTTGAAAAATATTTTGTACTAGTAACAATATAATTTGGTATAAAAATTATTTCCCGACTAACTGAAGGATAATATTAATCGTCCATTGAACTCCATTGTAATATTGTTGTCCTGTATCTAAAATGGCTTGACGGTTTTTGAAGAGTGAGTACTTCGATTCGTTTCCTTCCCTGGAGTATCATGAGGGTACAATATACAATAAATACACAATAAAAGATAAAAATACAATAAAAGGTACAAAATAAATTTATCTTTCTCACGGCACCTGCGGTTTTAATAATTTATAATTAATTGTTTTATAATTTATTATTTTGTAATTAATTATTTTGTTATTTATTATAATATTATTTATTAATTTGCAATTTATTTTAATGGGATTTTTTATTTGTATTTAATTTATTATTTTGTATTAACTTATTTCGTAGTTTTGAAATTTATTATTTTATAATTGACTTCTTGGTAATTTGTTGTTTTACATTTCTTAATTTCGTAGTGTATTCTTTTGACTATTAATATTTCGTATTTCATTTTATAATTTATTATTTTGAAATGCATTATTTTATAATTTATTACTTAGTAATTTATGACTTCATATTTAATTGTTTTGTAATTTTTTATTTTGAAATGTTTAATTTGTAATTTATTACTTAGTAATTTATTATTTTACATTCATTCATTTTGTAATTTATTATTTTGTAATTATTCATTTTGTAATTTATTATTTCGTAATTTATTATTTTGTAATTTATTATTTTATAATTTATTATTTTATAAGTATTTATTTTGTAATGTATTCTTGTGACATTTAATATTTAGTATGTTACATTATTTTATAATTACTATTATATTATGTATTATTTTAAAATTTATTACTTAGTGATTTATGAGTTTGTATTTAATTATTTTGTTATTTATTATTTCGAAATGTTTAATTTGTAATTTTTTACTTCTAAATTATTATTTTGTAATTATTAATTTTGTAACTTATTATTTCGTAATTTATTATTTTACATTTTTTAATTTTGTAATTTTTTTATTTTGTAATTATTTATTTTCAAATTTATTGTTATGAAATTTATTATTTTGTAATTTATTATTTTATAATTTATTACTTTGAAATGTATTATTGTATAATTTATTACATAGTAATTTATGACTTCACATTTAATTGTTTTATTTTTTCATTATTTTGAAATGTTTAATTTGTAACTAATTATTTTGTTATTCATTATTTTATAATTTATTGTTTTGTAATTTTCTATATAACAATTTATTATTTTATAATTTACTGTATTGTATTTGATTATTTTATAATTCATTATTTTGCAATTCGTTATTTTATAATTTATTGTTTTGAAATGTATCATTTTATAAATTGTTACTTAGTAATTTATGGCTTTATATTTATTTATTTTGTAATTTATTATTTTATAAGTTATTATTTTATGATTTACTATTTTGTATTCGATTATTTCATGATTCATTATTTTGTTATTTATTGTTTTATAATTTATTCTTAATTATATTTTCATAATTTATTATTTTGTTATACATTTCATTGAAATTTATAACTTTGTAAGGTAATAAATTGGTACTAAATATTTTAATACTTTTTATTTCGCAATTTATTAATTTGTAATTAATTATTTTGTAGTTGATTTAATCAACTAATTATAAAGTAATTATTTTATTTTATTTATATTATTAATTACATTATTTGGAATTTCTTTATTTTGTAATTTATTATTTTATATTTAATTTTTTCTAACATATTATTTTATAATTTATAACTATGTAATTTATTTTTTGAAATTAATTATTTCAAAATTAATTTTTTTTTATTGTAATTATAAATTATAATTGAATGTTTTATAATTTATTACTTTGAAATATTATGTATTACTTAATAATTTATTACTTAGTAGTTTATTATTTTATATTCATTAATATTGTTATTTATTTTATAATTATATATTTTCTAATTTATTATTATGAAATTTATTTTTTTGTAATGTATTCTTTTGATTTTTATTATTTTGTAATTTATTATTTAATAATTTACCTAAGAAGGGTAAAATAATCAAAAAATAGAGAGCCGGTCATTGTTCTTTATATATATTAGGGACAGAAGCCGTTTGTTTCCATTATATTAGGCTGATTCGACATTTATAGCTGGGGCTGTAGTGAATTTCCACGTACTTTATGGTTAGTTGAGATTTAACAAAAGTCATTATTTTCATGCGCACTGAAATATTTTTTCCATAAGTCATCACTACACATAATTCTTCCTCTAACTTTGTCTTTAAGTATTTTAGTGCCAGTAATGACTCAACTATTAATATAGTTGACTGACAGATTGGTACAATGGTAAGATACTTGCCTTTCAAGCCGCAGGTCGTGGGTTCGATTCCCACCCAGGACAAACATTGGTGTGCATGAACATGTCTGTTTGTCATGTGTCTGGGTGTAATGATCTGTATAAGTATGTATTTATAAAAGAAAAGTATTAGTGTATGTATTATATCAGATATCTGGTTTCCATGGTACAAGCTCTGCTTAGTTTGGGATCAGATGGCCATATGTGAATAATGTCCTAGATTAGTTATAGTGTATAGTTTCCAATAGATACTACAAAGATGATGCTGGTAGAAAGGAGCCACATGGATCAAAGTATCTATAACTGGAAAAGAACAATGTTTCAATTGCAAACACATGTGAATGAAAAGAATACTTGACGATCCTCCTTGGACACGCTTTTGAACTAACGACTAAAAGAAAATTCCTGACGCTATTGGAAAAAGTTATACTTCGGTCGTTTGGATATGTTGAAAGAAATTTTTTAGTTTTTTACTACTCCAACTAAGCTAACGCTTGTGCTAGGATATCGGAAGCATCATGGTCGCATGGCGAACCCACGACTTCATGATCGGTAATCCGCACCATAAGCTATTAGGCTATTGGCACTCCACATGAACGAAGAAAGGGGGACAAGACAAATTAATGTTACAAAGGTAAGGTAGTACTGATGGCAGGTGTTCTATACGAACTTATGTCGAGCAGATCGGTGCCATTCTAAATGTTCACCTACATATAATTCTTAGGACTGTTAACGCGGTGTCATCGGTTTAATATTCAAAAATTAAAAAAAAAAGAATTAAGAAAGGCTTAACTCACGTATGATCGTCCGGTGACGGCACCGACTAGTTTCGGGCCCGTCGGGAGTCCGAAACTAGAAGATATCTTAATTAATTTATGATAATGTCTCTAGAAATTTTAAACATTTTAATAAAATAAAAACTCAATTTAAAATTTTACTAAGAAGAGATATTTTTCTAAATGTACCAATGAACAGTAAACAGATGTTTCAAAAAGTACTCAGCAATTAAATTGTCCTCGATAAAGCCTGTTTATAAATTGAATCACGTCTTTGTAAACGTGCACGCGTCGCCTGCTCTAGGTACATATTAATAACGCTAATGACTTTCCATTGCTTCCTTTTTGAAAACCGCGTAATGGCATTTGGTAAAATCTGACAGTTCTTTTATTGGAATAGTATTTTTTGATGGACTTAAAAAAAAAACAAGAGAACCTCTTGATTTTTTTCAATTTCAATTTCAATTTGGTGTTACTTTTTATGTTTGTTACTGATGAACTGCGTCATTGAAGGATCGATTTCAAAAAGAATTGTCCTCTTTTGTTGGAAAGGGGATATTCACAAGTCAAAATAAAATAATTATCTAATTTAATAAATTTAATAAAATCTAATATTGAACGTCTTTGAACCTTTGGTTTCGAATATATACCGAAAATCGACATATTGTTATACTTATATTTTTGGATTTATTGGATCCCTAATGAGACGTAGCATGGCTACAAATAGCTTATAATTAAAACAAGACGTTTTTTTTTTCTCGCAAAGTTTTTGTAAATTCGATTCCACCTATATTAATTTCGATAATAAATAACATGTGTCAAAAAGTTGTTCCTGTCAAAATTATCATGGCAGCCAATATTTTAAATGGAACTTTTTTCCATTTTATTCCCTAAAAAAATATGCAAATTTGAAGTAAGTTTTTGTAAAAAAAATAAGGTTAAGAGATTATTCGTATAAACTACCTATCCGTTGCCTGCAACTTCTTCGACGCCGAATAATTAACATGAACATTTTGACGACCAATTATTGCCATTTAACTATCTGTATGATTATCTCAACCCCTATTTCATACCCAGTGTCTATTATATACATAACCTTTGAAAAGTAAAAATGTATAGAATAAGAAATAAATTTTTTTTTATATATATACTTTTTTTTAAATATTAAGTTCATAGAAAATATTCTTTACGTGCATTAACTTGGCTGTCTCGGTAGATAAAGCACGGATCCTGTTGACAGCACTGTACAAATTATCCGCCCTTGTCTCTCATTATACGACAACGAACATGAAAATTCTAAATTAATCGTTCATTGAACATTCATTCATTTGAATCATCTTAAAGATTACATTGATTTAAAAATTGTTAAATGACACTTTTATACTAATTAGAATAGACAGAAACAACAATTATTATCACTTCAATTGATCGTTAGGTCCAAAATTTGACATAATGTAAGCCTAAAGCTTTATAGCAGACATGAATATAACCAACTGATCGGGCTATAATCTGATAATTGCTTCGAATCACTGCAGCCTAATATACTTTTATTTAAGAAAGAAAAACATAAAATGAAGAAGATATTAATAACAATTAAATAACAATTTAATTTTTTTAAAACATATATAATATATTCATATGTAAAGAAGTGAATATAAAGTCAGGCATATATGTATACAGTTTCCAAAGTTGTTGCAAGAATCAGCACCAAGTTACGCAGGACCCCCACAAGAGATAAAAAAAATGGTTCACCTAGGTGAGCGACGGAACGCGTCCCATACTTAAAACGCGACTGATAGGGGGGAGGGGGGGGGAGGGCGTCAAATAAACCACAAAATACGTACAACGACATCTTGATAATTTTCCTCGCGTCGTATTGCGTCGCGGCGCACTACCGCGTTTGTTGTTCACCTAGGACAACATGTGTAGATAATATCCATCCCTTATTCCAACCATTGCATTACAAATATTAAATTATTGAAAATTGTTGCTCAAATGAAAATAATCAATTAAAGATTATGTAAATTCTATCAAGGTCACATATTAAAATATAACTAGAATTTAAAATACAAAATACTGTTTGATTGAGTCGTCTTCTAAACATCCTAAAAGAAGCAAGAAATTGACCCTTAATTTTCAATAAATTCCTACTTACAGTACGTATTCAGAAGTTCGAAGAAAACCTGTAGCGATAAATATAAATTAGCTTTATTTATACTTTAACACATACGATAACATAACACAATAAAGCATTATTGGTGGAAAATTAATTCCCAAAAATTATAAGCAACAGGCGAAAAATTTCATATGTATACATTAAGCATCATTTCTCATAGGCGGGAAATCTCATATCATTGGAAATTGGAAATAAATTCCCTTAAGCTTTCAATTACCCTATTCGTGTATATCGAATTTTCAGACGTAAATTTCCATATATGTCAAATTGTAACAATCAAGGGGAGAAATATATAAATATGGGATTAAGCATATTGAATAAAATAAAAAAAATCATAAATTCTACTTA
>DWLR01002908.1:0-14466 GCA_018246295.1 Papilio alexanor hazarajatica | reverse complement strand
ATATCCCGTAGTTTAGATCGATTTCTTATTCAATCAACATTTCATAAAGTACCCCACAAATGGGGCCCACACCCTTGGGGTTTCTCTGCTTGTAGATACAGTTCAGGATTCCACAGGGAACAAAGGGGTGCCGGAGGAATGAAAATGCTTTCATTGCTTTTTACGCGTCGCTAGAGGCAATTTATCTGTTGCGGTGTTCCCTAAAAAAACACCTCGCTGGGGCGTAGACAATAACAATTTCCCTAGTGGGGGATACGTTAAAGTTTCACTCGACTGCTTTCCCAGATCATTGATCATTTCAATTGGGAATATTTTCCCTTTTTCCCTTCTCCTATCGTATTTGTTTACGACAACATGAATGTGTCATATTTCTTATTGTTACGGTCTTATATGTATTTATATTTTATAGTGTGGTTTAGAATATATTTAATTTGTTCATTATTTTTGATGCAGTGGAAGTAAAAGGCAAACGAGCGGCCTGTTATGGGTTATAATATCCTTTATGTTGGATAAAGAAGGTGACAATAAAGCAAAAGGAGATGACAGAGGAAATGATAAGGGAAAGAGAAAAGAAAACCGGAAAGAGATGACGCTCCGGGAACTTCACTCTTCGGATGAAAGGATCCCAAGCTTGTCTTCTACGAGGTCTTTATATGAGTCTGTGCAGCCGCTCCATTTATACGCCACCTGATGCTACTAATCCACCGCTGTTAGTCTACTTTTCTAGAATTCCGATCGTTGTTTTTATGATATTTCCAAAAATTGTGCAATATTTAAAGTCGTAATATACACAAAGTAAAATATGGGCTCCTGTGAAAAATATGTCAAGCAGTCCGCAGCATATTTGTTTAATTGCAATAAAACCTTGGATTGACAACTGACTAAACATTTCTTTATATTTTTACGATAAACAGTAATACATACATCTTCGTTTATATCTATTATATTAAAATATGGGATCTTCATTAAAATAATGTAATGTTTTCATTAAAAAGCTGGAAATGTATTAAAATGTAGACATAGGCAGTACAATGTAAACAATGGATGTAGACAGAGCACCCAAGGCATACCCGTCTCGTTAAAACTTGGGGTGAGCCGTGTTTTGCGCATATCGACAACTCATGCCCCTCTCGCGTTCCTCAAATATAAGGGTGGGATAGTATCGGGCAACTGTTTAGAAATATTGTAAGTGTTGGTACATAATATTAAAATCATTCGTGTGTTCAAAAGATTAGATTGATGCTGTAGTTTCGAAGAGATGCCTCTCTTATACTGCGCCTCTCTTGCTGCCGCAAATTACAATTGGGGATAAACGTGTGAATTATTGGTTATAAAATATTTGCCCATCGAATCAAAATACTTATGCGATATTTATAGAGGTTGCTAATGTTCACATTGCAACATTTAAAGTATGATCAGTTACAATAATTACTGCGTCTATAGAATATAAGTCGACGCGCAGCAGAGTTTGGACATGGTTTAACTTTGTCAAAGATTTTGTTTCCAAGATTTAAGAGAAAGAACATTTAAGAATGAAATTAATGAACAATCTGAAGTATTGTCTAATGTATCGCAAGCCGATTAAATAAATACGCAATTCACGAAAGTAAAAAGAGTTTAGGAAAATACATAATAATACATGCAAAACGAAAGAATATGGAGCTAAGTATCAAGAACGTTTAATCACTACATTGTCAAATACTAATGTTATTTGAAATTCGAAAAGATTATTGAGCCGTTTGTTTCTATTTTATTCCTTGACTACATGGATCACTGTGGTACACTGCTCACCCCTTTTGCGATCCGTTTACTAATCTACTGTCTCTATCTACTTTTAGCAAACATTGATTCAGACTAAATATCGACTGATTAATGCTGTGACGAACGTACCGAAACAAAAATAAATACCTAACGCCATATAAGAATGGGGGAGGAAGTGCTCAACATATTTATATTACGCTGTTACAAGGTACTCCAGGCTTAGAATTGTAGATTATATGATAGTGGTGGGTGGGGATGGGTTTTCATTATTTTATTTAAAACAATGAAAATTAAATATCTGAGCTAACGATAAACATCATCATCGTTGAAAACAGTTGCCAGTTCATTGACAGGCTTTTGAGATGACATAACAGGGTTATTTGGCCTTCTGACTTTTCTTTTCCAGACGAAACGTGGTTCATAAAACCACACTCCACCATTTAATTGTGATATTTGAATTTTTTGTTATATTTGTGATATAATTCAAGCAACAGCTACTGCTGCCTCACTGTGTCTCATAAATAAGGTTATTATTTAACATATATAGCTACGACCTATTTAAAATATAAAAAAGAAGCTTTGGTGTTTTCTATACAAACGGATAGTTAGAAATAGCTAATCTCTATAGCTTTTTCTAATCCTTAGTCTTACATTGAAATAATACATTTTTATTTTTTTAAATCGCCTTACGACGATATAAAAGCGTTTTGTTAACATTCTAATCTTCCAAGCGAAATATTGCTCGCCGTAATCTATTATTCAAATAGGATCACCCTTCTTCAATATAGACATTTGATGCGCTTTTTAGTGTAGGGTTCGGGACACAGACGGCACTTGCATAAATTTGGCCAATTTGATATAGACTGACTAAAGGGAGGGTCGAGGTTTCGGACAAGAAAAGACGCCGCGTTGATGCTGTTGTGGGGTCGGCACGCGCCTAAGGCAATATGATTCGCGCATCCCTAGCAATCACTGAAATTGCGCACCGGACTGACCCTCCGCCAAAAATAACTATTACGCCTTTATTAAGATCAGTTACCAGTCAAAGGGACCACTCATAATTTAATTAAGTTCCCTTAATGTCGGTTGTTGTTAACACATAAGGGATATTTTTATCGTGTAATGTGCGCTGGTGGAACACTTGAAGTATTTTGTCGTATACTCTATATGATAAACTGACATATATAACAGAGAAAATAGTTTCTCATTCATGGCATGTACAGACCATAAATAAGGAATATATTTCAAAAACTAAAATTATATTCTTACATGAATGAAACATTAAACAGTCTAATAGTACAGTGCGTTAATTCTGGTCAGTCGTTTTTAGTTATTTATAAGGTTATCGCTGAATATGTTATGAGCCTCTTACAAGTTTTTAACCGACTTCAAAAAAAGGAGGTTCTCAATTAGCTTGAGTTTGTTACCACAGAACTTTTTAACTTCCGAGCCGATTTTAAAAATGTTTCTTTTGTTGAAAAGGGGACATTCGCACGTTGGTCCCATTTAACTTTTTACCGCGACAATTTTACTCATCTAACATTGAATTTCTAACACTTAACTCTAAATAACTCCGAGTCTCAAAATTAAATTCGATCTGACCTGACGTGGTCATCCATGGGAACCAAGAGTGACCAGCTTGTTGGATACCTTTTCTTCTTTTCTTCGTACCTGAGGTGGAAAAGCAAAGGTAGATAAATGATGGTTTTACAATTCGCTATACCTGTGAATATACATCGACAAAAATATGTCAGCAATTTCAGCGTGTAATTTTGTGATATCAGAACTAGAGCCAGCGAATAAGCGTCAAAGTACTGTACTCAGCATGTTAGCTTACACATGTATCTTCAACAATACATAAATCTTCTTTGATGTTATGTAATCATTTGTAAATTTAAAATTAATTAAATACAGAAAATAGACTAAAGTAAATAAATAACATAATGGACGGTTTGTTTATTTACCTTAGTCTACTTGCTTTATTTAATTCGTAATCTAGATTTTAACTTTTGACAAACATGTAAGGGAATAAAATAAAGGTTGACAAAGCAGGTTAGAAGCAAGTTAGCAGAACTAAACTTACTTCAATAGGATGAAGCGGGAAAGGTACATAACCGCAACGGTCGTCTGTCTCCTTCCATTGGCGCGTCAACTCGGTGTTGCTATTGGTATATTTACAAAATTTCCCTAGGAATAAAATAAATATGCACCTGAACACCGTTTTTTAAATTTTAAATAAATATACAAGACTTGGCATTAAGTTCAGTTTAGTTATATTATATATTTATTCATAAATTATAAATATTCATATTGAAACAAACAACTTATAATTTTTTACAGAATTAAGTGATTCGACGCCCATAGACATCCGCAACATATGAGGAACTGCAGATGCTTTGCCGGTCTTCAAGGATTCGGTCGTCATATTTGGAACGGTATTGCTATGGAAATACAGTAGGGAACAAATCATTCCAAAACGCGGCTGTACGAGGCAGAAAGTTCCGCGAAAAATGCATGGTTCTGGAATGCAAATCAAGGTGGCGGGTATGGGATCTGGAGCTATGTCGTGTTATGCGATAACGCAAACCCAGCGGCAGGAATTGTTCCAAACACTTCTTCTGAATACTGCCTATAGTATAGAAAATGCAAAGAAACTCGACGGCTCTGCGCAATGCCAAAGGATTAAGCCGATTAGTAAGAGCACGGTCATTGATGATTCGAGTTGCTCTCCGTTGTTAGTGGTCAAATGGAAGAAGTCTTGTCTTCCACGAAACTAAAGGTCCTCGGTTTGTCAACGCCAAGAATACCCACCGATTGGGTGAGGCAACTAGGGGTGTCTTCCCGATGCGAAGATTTACGTTACACGGTTAGTTCTTAGAGGTAAACGCACAAAGTTGTGTCTTTTTGGGGTTGAATTCGACAGGATTTTGTTGGTCTCTGAACTTAGACACAAGTTTGTATGTAATATTCGTAACTCTTATTTATTAATTTTTATTTAGTCATTGGATAGGTGTATAATTTTGAAAGTGTGAAAAGTGAAAAAGATTGTAAAACTTTTATAAATTGATTGAAAATAGTAAAGATACAATAGAAAAAGAAAATTGTTTTTATGGTATCACAGTGCGACAGCAAACATTTTAGGGTAATTCGGGCGTTCATCTAGCAACACTCGGAACCGGTTTTTATTCAGGCTTCCAGCTTTGTACAAACCGTTGCTCTGTAGTAACGTGTGTCGTTGCAAAACCTTTTAGTTCGCGCGAAAGTTTACTTTGTGAAACTCAAAATGACATATAATACATATTTAAAGTTCAGTTAATGTGACTTATTATGCGAAATATTAGTCCTAACACGTGTTTTTAGCTGTTTTTCTTACTAGTGGAAACATATTCAACAATTTCGTCGCGTGTTTAACGGTTGAGTTGAAGATAAGAAGTTTCAAAATAAATAAAAACAAAAAATGTGTTAGAAGATGGGAGCTTAGGATTTGTTCTTTGAGAAGAAGTAACTAGAAAGTTTCTGCTGTACGACATGGAACTCAACCGGTTGCTTTCACCGTTTACTTTACTGCTGTTTTGTGCAGGTAAGCGAGCTAAGTTGCCTACATTCTGACTCACCTTGCGTTCACGAGCCAGTTCCAGTATCGTTGCCGTGGTCATTTTGACTCGTTCTTGTTATTGTACTGTAAGCTGTTTGATTTTAATTATCATTGAAATATAATGGGTCTCTGGTATCGTACGCAGCATATCGTACTTTTCTTAAGATAAATATAATGGGTCTCTGGTATCGTACGCAGCATATCGTACTTTTCTTAAGATAAGTTTATAGTAAATTCGAGAAACTGTCATAAAAAATAATTTACATTTTGTATGGACATAACTTTTAACTTAGACTAATAAAACGACTATTAAAAAAAAACCAGTGTGAGATTATTTTACTGTATGACATTATGATGGATCTCATGATTATAAACAAATGTTAAGATATTTGATTGTGGTAATAACTTTTTCAAACTTGAACAACTGTAAGTCTAAATGGTATGTTGTAAAATAACTTACAAACTTGGTATTCAACGTGTATAATTTTTAAATATAAAATAAATATCTGCGCTAACACAGAAAACATTCAGTCCTTTTCGTCCTCTCTTTGTTAAAATGAATGTGCAAAGATCAAAGAAATATTCCAAAGTAGACTTACACTACCTATCACCTAATTAAATTGTTTTTTTACATATTTACAAGAGAGATGATCAGAGTCAAACCCGCATTCTCTTATCAAGTAACCTAAAGTCTGTTAAAAAATTCGCGTTTTCGTTCCATTTGAGTCACCAGAATTCTAAATTGTGAAGCAGTTATGTTTGTCATATCTATGTTAACCTTGTCAATATTTCATCTGGTCACAAATTTTTCTGATATTTTATAAATCCTGACCTAAATACCTAAACCCTCCATTACCAACGCCCTGGGCGCCGGTCTTCGTATGGTACATTTTTCGTAATCTACTGCCAATGACAAATTGGTTTTATGTTATTGTAGATGTAAATTTATTACAGACGTGGCATGGAGGCCTTGTCCTTGGAGAGCGACGTCACGCGTCCCGATACTACGCGACGTAACGCGACTAATACATGACATGACAAACGCGCGACAATCGTATTATAACACTAGTTACTGACATTTTCGCGCATCTTGTTGTCGCGTTTGTCGATTACGTAGGACAGCGGGTTATGACATACTCTAGATCTAAATGACAATGATATGGTTTCTCAAATGTCTTCCGATTTGGTTTGTTTTGCATCTATTATTTCAGTATACTCGACTTAACCGCATTCGCATAATATAAGTCCAGCGGCTTTACGTTTACGGCGCGATAGAATAATTAGGTATAATCGCAGTAATATGGAATGCGAAATTCCAACAAAAATATTATTATTTTGTTATAAAAAAAACAAAGAAGTACAACAAATACTTGAAAAAAATGGAAGCGTTTCTTGTTAAAAATCTGAAAAGAATAGAATTTTCTTGTTATCGCACCTTATTCTGTTACTCTGCCGCTAAAGCATGAATAATATGAAAGATAATATTTATTTTTCTAATATTTTTTAAGTAATGTTACAGGACGCTTGCAATATAAAAAAATTAAACCGAATTATATTCGCGTGGAATTGTTAAAACTAATCAGCCACTATGGTACCAAAGCAAATCCCAAGTTACATTCAATGCCAATGAATTTAATCTGTGCAAATTTCCATAGTTTGTACATAAGTTGCATACCTTAAGCATACAAAGCATCATTTAAGTAAACATTTTATATATGTATATTGCATGGTCAGTGCTGTGAACTGTATAGTTAACCACTACTATTTTGTAGTAGTATTGTAGGATTCTTTAAATAATAGAATAATAGTCTATGTATTCTTCTATGCACTAACTAGAAATAATTTCATCATTCGCTTACGTATCACGAAGCTTATAAACAGAAGGTTCCCCTTGAATTCGGCACGTTCTGTGACGTCACTTCATCTCTATTCATACAATCAACGTAGGTGAATGCATCTAGGCTAAGATTACTAAGTTTAGTTTGCTATTAAAGTTTGAGCTATTAGCCGTTGATAATACACAGAGTGAGCGACTGTAGCGATTTGTTCAACGAAATATGTTGGTAATTAATATTAAATTAAGAATTGATGAGATTCATTTATTATAGTTTTCGTCTATATTTGATAAATAGATCTGATGCCTTCTGTGTCATGTTTCTAACATTAGCAAAATGTATGACGCTGTCATTATCTCCCTGCTCTTTTCCCACTTGCTTAGGGTTGGCACAGTATGTACAACTCTTCCATGTATCCTGGACTCTACTGTAGTCCATACTGCAACTGGTTTTGGCTATAGTTTTACGGCCGGTCGCCTGCCTGACGCCAACCCTCCTTGGGAATTGAAATGACGCTGTCATATCGTTTTAATAAAAGTCTCTAGGTTCAGAGTTTTTGAATTGACTGTATTATCACTTAGCTGTGTTAATTATTTCTCCATAAATAAGCAATTAAATTAATTATTGTAATTATTGATTTCAAAGAGATTTTGTAATGCATTAATTAATCTAATAAAAAATGATTTTAGCTACAAATCGATCATCGATACTTATTAAAGCGCATTTTTTTAAATTCATTGCGTAATTATTGCAATCATTTGCTTTGATTATAAGTATATTTACTCGTTAATTACATTCTTCTAAACAAGATAATTTTCATTTGTAATTTATTAACTTTTAATAAAGTCAATGCAAATTATTGACTTTTATTTAACTCATATTATTTTTTTACTTTTAGGGAAATAATTTTCAGCTATTTTATAGTTTTTTGTAATGGCTGACCTGTTGGTTTAGTGGCAAGACACTTGTCTTTCGCGCTGCAGGTCGTGAGTTCGATTCCCACCCAAGTCAAACATTTGTGTGCATGAACATGTCTGTTTTTCTTGAGTCTGGATGTAAAAGACCACGGGATGACGGTCAGCAGCGTCTCCTCTTCTTAGTACGGTGGAACATACTGCGATCGCCAACCCGCGTGCCAAGCGTGGCGACAATGGCACATTTTTCCCAATATGGGAGGTCTATGTCCATCTAGCAGTGGACGATTATAAACTAAGGAGAGAGAGAGAGAGAGAGAGGAGAGATTTTTATGATGTAGCATTCTATTGTGGTTAGCTTTTATTAAAAATACGAATATTAAAATACGATAGTGCAAGCTAATGTTTAAATTGTATCATTTGGAACTTGCATTTCTTATGGTGAAAAAGTCAAGTAAAGTTATTAATTTCGAAAAGAAAATTTAAAAACTTTCATCTCTACCATGTTTATGTCTATGCTAGAGAAGACAAAATGAAGATTCATATGACCTTTGTATTTGAAACAATAAAAATAATTATCTTTACTGTGAATCACTGCTACTACCTTTCCTTTAAACTGCTATGTATTATGAAGTCAATTTTAGTTTTCAAGAACTCGAACAATGTGGTACGATATTTATTCAGCGCTCGCACACGTCTTCGTCATCACACGCACAGCTCACCAAAATATCATCTCATTAATAGTTAAAATTGATTTCATTCAGTATTTTATATCAAGAGCGAAACTATTTTCATTGAATGTTTTTAATTTGTACATCGTTTCGTCTAAGGAAGTTATTGAGGTCGCTGCCTTATAAAGAACCGCTGTAAGATAAAAAGAGCATCCGTTTTTCTCACAAGACTGTTAAACTAAAATCCGTTAGAATAATGACTGCAAGAACGTATTTTGCGCACACAAATTAATTATTTTATCGTGTTATCATTGAGTTTCCTTAACGGCGAAGAAACGATGAAAATTGCGATCACTGTCGCCCTTTGCACCGAGTCATGAGAACGCAATAATAGTTCAGTAAATGTACGTGAGTTTTTCTCTCAACAAAAGGAAAAAATTCCGTCTTCGTGGAATGTGTACAATAAAGTCCACACTTGTCCTAAAACTACTAAGTCTTGGAACAGCTATTTAAAGGTTGGGAAAGCGTCTTTAACTATTCTGATTGTGCGGATATTGAAGGGTAGCAATGGACAATTATTAACATCGTGTGGGCTCCTTCGTCTTCTAATGCCATAGTAAAAACGATGGGAACCCGCTATGCGCGTCGAATCGTAACTGATTCTTGGGGTCCATAAATAACATGCGTGTCCCGATATGGAAACAAGGAGCAAGATGCGCCGTTACGCCTGACGGAACCCTTTACCAGTAATGTTAGATGTCCCGCACTGACGAATGTACGGGACAATGTCCAAAAGATATTTTTTTCTTTCCTATAAAGGTTCGAACGCAGCTACAATATTACTGTTTCGATTCGGTCGATTGGCATCGATTTAATTTTATCTGTGTGAGATTTTATAACAATCATGTAACATTCGAAAATCATTTTTCTCTAAGTTGTAACGTAGTACGTTGATGTAACAAGCTCACTGTCTCATCGAGATGCCTCGCAGCTTCCCGTCGGATTTCTCCGGCGGCTAGTCGCCTCTGTTACGCCGTTCGCAAATGCCACTGCGCCGTGAAATTTGTTACGTATCTCGTATGTTTGCATAAAACGTACAACTTCACGCCATTACTTGCAATGAAATACGAGTAGTGTATGAAAGTAAGCAACTTCTTAGAAACCTGTTTTGCTCTTTCACATTTGTCATAGATAGGAAACGACTTTTTCTTTTGCAAAAAATATGTAGAATGTACCTATGCTCTTATGAATTACTTATATTAAATATTATCCGCGAAAAGGATTTTTACTAAATTATTAATTTTATACTCCATTATATGTATTAAAGCTCCGGGCGAAAATTCGTGTTTTTGGTCTCGATTATTATTACCATTTCCTATTGTCCGTGGATGTAGACAGTAGTACATACTGTGCCGATCCTACGCAATGGGGAAAAGGGCAGGGAAATGATCGTCATATTTACCGAGACAGAGTTCTGTCATGAAGCTTTCAGTTCATTGTCATGAACTTTTATAATTGTTTTTCATAAGGTCTTCTACAGCACGTATTAAGCTGCGTATAAAGTTGTCACTGTCTACTCTTATTAGATTGAAAGTTAGTAGATTTATACATTTATTTTAAATTGTTTGTTCAATTTTGCCACTTTTCAAATAAAATGTTACAAGAAATAAATGCTCCAATAAAACGATACTTCTTCGCAATGATCGGCAGATGGCTGTATAAATTTAGAAGTGATCAAAAAAGGCACGGTATACTTGAATCTCAAGTAAATTAGGCGCGGGCGATGATGTCGGGAGAGTGAAATGTTGCTCAGAACCAGTTTGTGTGCAGGTGCGCTGCGCCCGATCGGCCCGCGGTCCGCGAGCGCCATCTTAGCGACGCATCTCGCCTCGCAGCCAGCAACCTCTTTATTCTTTCGCTTTTTAATTCCACCCACAGATGTATTAACATTCTCATACTAGTTTTGTCTTTTAACGAAGCTTAACAGAATTACTTTTAGGACGAAGTTATCTATAGATACATATGTAGTTTACGTTCATACAAAATAACATGAACCATTAATATCCTGTTGGCTTAGGTTATGGACTGCGAAACATGGGTTCGCCGGTTCAAATCCGTCAATTGATTATTGTCTTAAGTCATTTCCTTGTAGAAGCTTAAGCTTAGACATGATTTTTTAAAGGAATGTTAGTTAATAATTTACACAGTTGCTAATGTTTTATAACGTATACATAAACAACACGCTAGTCCAATACAAGTCAGAATTGTTTAAGGTTAACGAGCGAGGACATTAGGTTCGCTGACGTTAAATCTTGTTTAAAAACAGTTGAGTGATTTAAACACTAATGATACTAAATAAATATATCAACGACTGGCAATAAGTACTCAAGAATACCTTTCTTGTAAGAAGTTTTCACGTTTTTATACTGCGATTGTAACTCACAAGTAATGATGTTGATCTCAAAAATTATAAAGACGAAATCATTGAATCATCGTGACAAAAATACAATAATGGCACACTTACTCTAATCTTACAACATTTAAAATTCAAAGTTTCAAGTCGCTAATAGATTAAAATTAGCAAAAATACGACATAACAATGTTGCAGCTCCGAGAAAGAATGTTTCGACGTTAGACCGTTAACATAGCGACGTGTCCTCCATAACCCAGTAGCATTGGTAAAGTGTTATTGCAACATTTACATTGGCCCGTACGGCTCCGAATTAGAAAGTATTCTGTTTTCCGTCGAATGAATACTATACGCGCTTTAATACGTTTTGGCGAATATTTAACGTCAAGCGTTCGACGTTAATTTATATTGAACTGAAGGGGATATTTGTTTACATTTGAAAATAATAAAAGAGAATATAAATAACTTTTTTACGCCACTGCCATTTTTAAATAAACGTTAAATCTTAATGTCTTGGCTCGAAGCGATTTTAATGTTAATAATACTTATTAAAAGTAAAAGAAAGATTTAATATAGTTTTTATTTATCGAAAGATATTACTGATCTCTTTCGATAAATATATAAGTTTGGTCTATATATCGCCTACCAAAGCTGCTACGTGCACAATTTATGGATAAGAAATATTTATGTCTTGGTGGTGATTGATTTAAATTTTATATTACTATTTTATAGGCCTTATATAATAAAATAATTGACTGCTTCAGATGAACAAGAGATTTTATTTTTTCGATGATACTCTTGATAAAAATATGCCTATATTGTTTTGTATATTTTTTTTTGAACTAAATTTTACAAAAAGTAGAATCAATATTGACACATTATGTACTAGTGCAGGTGCAGTAAGAGTACATAATTGAGATTCATGCCGAGGAGCGGAATTAGAGACGGCGAGTGTTGAACGTAGGGGTCGCCTAAGTGTTTACTAACCACGGTTCACGGCTGCAGAAGGGTGATGATAATCTCACCAAAGTTTGATGCCGTAAAATTTAAGCACATCTGATAAGTAAAATCCCATAGTTACATCCTATAGTTACAGGAAAATTAAACTCACATTTCGGCTGAACTCTGTAATAGAACACTTGTAATAGATTTATGCGAGAAGCGCAAAGCCAGATTATATTGTTTGATTACTATATATAGTGCGAATTAATGGAGATTTTCCGTCATGGTAATGGATATTCGAAAAGGTCATGGTTTATGCTTTGTTTTTAAAGTATTTGCATTTTCAGTTTATTGCATACAGTTTATTAACTTTAAATTAGGACTTCTGCAAATCAAATTCATCCTTGTACAAATAAAAATCGGAATCTTGCATATCAAATTTCGCTTTGTATAAATTGAATTCGGATTATGATATTCGAATAAGTTAAATTTGGTCAATAATAAATTGAAGTATAAATGATATGAAGTCATATTTTATAGTGTTTGTTTTAAATAAATAAGTAGGAAAAAAACTACTAATAAATATGAAATTATATTATGTGTCTTCGCCATTTTTGATGTTTTCTGAGTACTTTTTATTTACACACAATGTATGTGAGAGAAGATACACAGAGTTCTTGTAACACGTGCTACTTATAGATCCTACCAGTGTTACATGTTCCTAATGATCAAACAGGTTGCGCCCGGTCCCGGAGGCGGCGTTCCCTCACCGCCGCACAACTTGTAATAAACCCTGCCCGATTGTAGGTACATATGAATACAAACATAAGTCGATTCAATTAAAATCTAATCAAGTAACCAAAAATATAAGTCGATTCGAGTCCAAGAAATTCTAATAGAGCAATATCCTAGAAACTTGGACTATAATAAAGAAGTTGAGTAAAAATATTTAAAGAAGTCACAGTAGCAGTGAAATAGGCATCTGTAACTATCTCTAAATATGCATGAGCATATAATCGAAAAAAAAAACAATAGTCACTTTCTTAAGAAGTATGTCTAAGACATTTTCTTGGCGCCTGTACATGTTAGATTACGTTTTTGTTAACAATTTTCTTGGCGACTGTACCGTACAAGACTACACGTTCAGAGAGATTAATTTTCATCCCAATTAACTATGGTTGCTGTTGCTCGAATTCGAGCTGCAACTAACTATATTGTGCAAAATGAATAGAAGTATAAACATTGCTTTATAAGTTAGGGTGCGTCCTTGCAGTTTTCCTCGTTACGAAAATGCAATTTAATAAATTAGTGTTACTGTGTACCGTTTCCAATTAAAAATGAAATGATTATAACTAAAGAACTATTTAACTTTGTATAATGTACAAGTGTTTTGATATAAAACTTTTACTTATCACTTAAAAATTGTGTATATGTGTATATGTACTCGTATGTAGATATGGGCAAAATACACTGATTTGTGCACAGGGAATATAATTTTCTATTTTTCACACCCCTGGCACACATTTCTAACTTCCAAGTCCATAAATCTACGCACACGTGCACGTGACGGTTGCGGCCCTATAAATGGCCCATCAGTATATCTTAAATCTGATTAATATATCGTCAGTGGTTTGCGTGAAGTGAACGAAAAACTTTCTCATGCGTCCACGATTCAATACTATAAACCTATTTTCCATTTTACGATATACCAGGATGACCAGAAGCTATATTCAACCTAAGTATATCAGTGGTTGAAAAAAACATTAAAGAATTATATTTTAAAACATTATGAACCACTGACAATTTTTATTTGTTTATAATACAGTGGCGAATGACGCTCTTGTCAAATAGTTGTTTAGATTTGACGACATTATAACGTAAACAATACTGAAAACTCATTCGCTTATTGCACAAACAGAGCTTTTAAACTGATTCAGAATCGTGACTCAGTGCTCTGTGAAAGTTATCATTTGTTAATATTAAGAAATCTGTTAAGGTAACGTGTGACGCATCATTAGTGAGCCGGACATTGAGAATTAAAAACACTGATAACATGTATGTCTATTGACATTGACTTGAAAACAACAAATGATTGGTTAAAAAGTTCTTAACTGAATTAAGAAAGATCATACTTTTATTACCATACTAGAAGTGAAAACATAGGTTTTTATTAATTCTATTCTAATTTTGATTGGTTGCATTCCTAATGGGATATTCTTTCAACGTAATATAATGCTCCCTATCCACTAACGTTCAGGACCTAATAACCTTGATAAAAATCGGATAAAGATGACTATTTCTGCCATTACCATTGAGACGATGGCGTGAGAACTATTTT
>DWLR01002907.1:0-14469 GCA_018246295.1 Papilio alexanor hazarajatica | reverse complement strand
AATTGAGTTCGTTGCAACCAGAAGTTAAGAATATTTTATTAGTAGAAACAGTCCTACACTCCTCCTCCTCCTCCTCAGCCTATGATTGTCCACTGCTGGACATAGGCTAGACTAGGTCCCATTGATCTTAAAAAGGCCCCATTGATTGCATCCTTGGGGGGAAATGTGCCACGCTTGGCAGGCGTGTTGGCGAACGCAGTATGTTCCACCGTACTAAGAAAAGGACGCTGCAGCCCATCCTCCGGTGGTCTTTAAATCCAAACACAGGACAAACAGACATTTTCATGCACACAAATGTATGTCCTGTATAGAAATCAAACCCACGACCTGAAAGGCAAATGTCTTGCCACTGTGCCAACCGGTCGTCACCGGTCGTCCTACATTAATATACGTCCGTCGTATACGTATATAATATAGTATACATCCTATACTATCGTCCTACTTTTATATATGTATATAATATGAAAATTGTTATCATATAAATGTAAAACTTTTTTCAAAACATTTTAATAAATTTAAAAATGGTATTAAGCTTTAAACATTACATTTTTATTTACAAAAACAACATTCAGTAAACCAAGGTTTTTCGAGAATGTTACTTAACCATAAAATTTATAATTTATGGTAGATTATTGAGCAACAACTTTATAAGTATACACATTATAACGGTTAAAATGTAATCTGATTTGAAGTTCTCAATTTACACAAATAAAAACAGATAAATGTGGGTGGGGAGAGCTTCGAAGTGTTAAATGCATTCATTTTTATTTTTGCTCTATGTTTTTATCTGTGATACATTGAATCGGTGGATCCATATTATTCAGAATGCGAGGCATACCTCTTTTAACTGTTACTGTCGCAACACTGTACTAATACGGTGAGAGAGCAACCTTATAAGGTATTCTGTTGCTCTCTCAACGTATTAGTACATTTGGTGTTGCGACAGTAAGCAGTTTTCCTTTGGTCATGTACAACCATCAGTGATTAACTAAAAAAATAATTGGTCTATACTTGAAGAGATCCTTCCCCATTTAACATACAATACATTTAACATAACAATATTCTCATTTTGCTATTATTCATCGCGATAGTAATATTATTATTCTCTCGATAGCTGTATATTTTTCATGAGATTTTCTATTATATACAATTTCTAGCGAAATCAACTATCTTTAGTGGTATTTACTAACCAAAATAACAGAGTAACCTTGACGACAATCATTACATCTTTAAAGCTCTGTAACAGACCCGCATATCAAAAGTACAAAATGTCTATAAATGGCAGAGATCGTTTCAAATAGATTAATCCTTTGTACGGTCTTTCATATACTCTGACTGTTCGTTAACCATAAAATAAAATTACAATAAATAGAATAAAAATCGAGTAACTATTGAACACAAATGATTCCCTTTTAATATTTCAGTATTTCCTTTATTAGCTTGTTTTATTTTTGTATATTTTCTTGCTTTATTGTTACGTCATAAAACGTTCGAAAACAAGCGAATTCAAAACTAATTTGAATTAAGTACAAAGGTAATCAGAATACCTACAAATTAAGCTTTGGTAAGTGGCTAACGCAGTCGCAGGGAGGGCGGATAAAGGGATTACACAATATTAATGGAATTGTGGAGCGAAATCCATGCGGTTTGTGTCATACGAGGCACGAATTAGACTGCCGCTTCGCATTGTCTGATAAAGTTAACACTCGCCAGTAAACATTGGATCGTAGCTACAGTTTCTACGGCGTAGATGTTTCGTAGCGCAGCGTTTTATATGCAGTCAACGTTTTAATGCTGCTTATCACAATTCATCGCTTGTTTATATTGTATCTTATAAGTCTTTAATAAATAAATACGCACTTATATACCGTAAGCAAGAAGGGTAGGCAGAGATTACGGATTTCTATTTGGAACGATCCTGTCACACCGATCTCGCTTCTTCTGCATCCATATATCTACGTATACATACTATTCGTTTATGATTCAATGCATTTTTTTTTTCATTCTTTCTATTATTTAATATAAAGCAGAATGCCAACTTTGAATGAGTGCAATGACCTATTCCTGCTTTTCTCTCTTTTTCTTATCCCTTCCCCCTTTTTCCTGCAAAGACTATTTATGTGTAACTATTTCGATTATTGCCTATGTTGAATACTGTTATTTGTCGGTGGTCATATCACATCTGGTGATTTTTAAAAATACAATTCATAATTTAAACCGTAGTCTTTTTGATATGTTTGTGACGCTAGTTAAAATAACTACCGTTCCTGAATACTCGCTTATTACCAACTGATATTTGACTGACTGGTCAGACAGGTACATTGACAGTTTAGTGTACATCATTGATTTTTCGGCTGGGGTACATAATTTTTAACCGAATTAATAAAAGGAGTAGGTTCTCAATTCGCTTGTTTGTTTTTTTTATTTTTTTTTTAATCAAAGCGTTAACATTTGTGAACCTATTGAATTTTTTTGTCGTAAAGGGTACATTCGCAAGTAGTTCCAATTAAATTTTAAATGCCGTTGAACCTTGGGTTCTGAAGATATACCAAAAAAAAGGATTTAAAGGATTTGTAACGAGACGTACCGTGACTATAAAGGACTTGTTTTCATTAAGAAAAAAGATTGTTTATAAATTTAAACTCCTGAGAGCAACATAATGGCTTCGAATTACGAATTATACTTACGCATATGTCCGAGTTATCCAGCAATAATTCAGCGGACAGTGGGCTGGGCAGAGCGGCGCGGGCTTAGAGGCTTACAACGGGCCGCTGCGTCTGCCAACGCACTGCACTGCCCACCCCAATGACGGCTAAATCCACCCCGACATTATACGTTATTGTTTCGGCCGTACGTTCGACTACTGTCCAAATTGTTTCGTGGCGTCAGTCAACTGATAGCTATTATTGTTGCCACTTTGATAAGATTTTAAAGTAACTTAAATATTATTTCGGTACTGAACAGCAAGGTTCTTGTCAAAGCGGTCTTCTTTCATCTCTGCACTTAAAAAAAACATTTCTCATAACATAGTCTTAAAAGCATACAAAAGGATATATGTATAGGCAGTGAAATAATTAGTAGATTGAATACCAAAAATGGAAACTAAACTCAGTTTAGTTAGGGTACTTAATAACACTAAATGCTACTAATAATATTTTTTTTTTTAATATTAATTAAACTAAATTCTATAAAAATGGTGCCGTAACCGAACGAACAGGCGTGAGTAAGCTATTATTAATTAATTAGTTTATGATAATGTCTCACGAAAGTTTAAACAATTTAATTCTAGGAAAATATTTTTCATTCATCTAATATTCAGATATTTATATAATCTAAAGAGACTCCAAAAAATAAAAGTATGAAACGCCGCAGATGAAATGTGATTATAATCTATAATATAATATTGCAATAAACGCTGTAGATTACAACGACCTTACTATATTTATTTTTTTTAAAGTCCCGTTTTCTTTTTATATTTATATGAATTTAAATATTTTTTCACACTTTTATAACGTAAAATAAATGTGTACGCATTTTTATCTAGCTGTCGGATAGAAACGGGTCATGGCGGCTGGCAGAGCACAATTTTTTTCAATATGTTACTGTAAAAAAACTACAATGCGTAGTTGCTTTTTTTTCTAAAGCTATTCTAATAAAGGGTTCACATTAATTACGCAACTCATTTAAAGTCGCCAAAAAGTATTATACTGGGCAATACGTGTGTATATATTTTCTTCGTAAATTTGTTGTGTTTCCGATGCTGCGAATGCTATAAGAAGTGAGGTACCGGAGACTTTATTCTAATTTTATTTGCCCTGCTTTCGGCTGTTTTTTTTTCTATTCCCTGCGTTTTCCTCGCTAAGAGACTGATAACGCAGTAAAGTTATATTTTTTCGGATATATAGTAACACAACCAGAAGCCATCACAAGTACGTTGCAAATTAACAAAAAAATGTAACTTAACGTCGAGGAACGAAGGAAAGTATCCCAATCTTAATATCACGCAATCTTACATAATTCTCCTAATTAATTTAATTATATTTGTAATAATGTTCAAAGGAAATACCTCATTATTCCAATTAAATTCCTCGACCTCGTATCTGAGTATTTTCAATTAAGAAGCGGAGAGGTCTCATCAAAACACTCGTTTAGAATTATTTCAATATTTCCTTAACGTTTATTCTACCGTGGTGTCCATGGTAATTTAATAAAATATTGACTTCTAAACTCAACACGGACAGTCTTTTTAAGTTGCTGTACTTTGTCGTAAGTTTAATATATTGCTAGCGTAGAAATCTATTACAATAGACCTACATACATATATTACAATACAGCAGTGTAATTTCTCGTCGTTTTGCTATCCATAGAAAACATTTAAAAACATGAATTTCTAGTTCAGCTTTCATGACGCAAAACTTTATCTTCTTTTGTTCCGCTGTATGTTTTTAAATCTAGAGTGTTCTAGAAACATAACATAAAACTCACGTCCGTAACGCAGAGGGGTAGGCAGAGATTACTAGTTTCCACTTGGCGCAATCCTGGCACACCGCTCTCGCGTCTTCTACATCCATATATCTACGCATACGTGCTCATCGGTTAAGATAACTCCTTATATCTATCTCTTTTGTTTAGGATGTCATTAATTTGATCGTTATAAGTTTTTCTGGCTCATCCCCTACCCACATTGCCACTCACTTTTACACCATAGATGTTCTAGAAAATTACGTAAATCTCATAAAGTCCCTTGATAGTCTCACTTTCCAATAAACTTACTGTACCACAACAGTTTAATCCTCGGGGCGCACCTTAAGTCCACTTAATTATCTGGGAAACCCCGCGAAAGAAAACACCACCGAGTCTAGCTTAGTGCAGCTTAGCGCCGGCGCGGCGTAAGTGCCAGACTTACTTAAATTATTAACAACATTATGTTCACTTTGCTCGCTTCATATTCGAGTCGCCCCTTTTTGATAGCTACTTAAATAATTTGACAAATTATTTATTCAGGTTTTAAAATATAAATCATAGTAATTAATTCTTCAAATGTATAAAAATCTCTACATTATGAAGTAATTCATAACACTTAAAATTAAATGAAAAAGTTACAATTATTTGATGGCAATAAAAACTAATTTAGAAAAAATTTCGCCGAAAAACATGATTTTGTTCAATATTTTTTTTTTAAATTAACCTATCAAAATCGGCACGAACTTTCCGTTCAGCATTTTTACCAGGCCATTTAAATACTTTTAACATTACGAGGGTGTCCTCCGCTTAAGGATCATTGAGCTTCGGGCCGTAGGCTTTTCATATTAAAAACAAGCAACAGTTAATTAAAAAAAAAAACAATATGCCCGACTAACCCCTATGAAACTTCGGCGAAAAATACGAATCGAATGATAACTCACTCTTCGAATTCGGTCAAGCCGTATAGGCTTCAAATCACAACGGAACGGACATACATACAAATACACATAGTCTTGACTTCATTTTATGTTGTTGCAGACGGAGATTTGCTCGAGTGCGTTGACTGACGTCATCCATGCAGTCATCAACGGCACCGACGGTTGCCTCTTCTGCTTTGGACACGCAGGACTAGGTAAGGATATAGACTTACTATTTATTTCCTATTATATTTTATCCCTCTGCAGCCACAGTATAATAGAAGACATCTAAATAGAACCAAATGTTGGTTACAGCACAGGTACAGTTGACTCAAAAGGTCTTTGGTGATAACAAAATATTAAGACTAGCTGATTCCCACGACTATATTTCCGTAAATTAAATGCTTAATATTGATAACTTAGTATTTATTTGTTAAGGCTCCGTCTACTTCTGTGCTGTATCAGTTCGCATCAAAACGATGTATCGACTACACACTATCATTATTACATCTAACTGTACTTGCGTGTGGTAACGAGCAAGCTTATTTATTTCGTCGAGACAATTGAGTTCTACGTTATACATGTGGTCCACTTTCATGTCTCGATATATATATATCGAGACATGAAAGCGTTGTGTTACAGAGCGTTGTGGTAGAGACAGTAGTAATAGCCGTTGCATAAATGTCCGGCTCGTTGGGAAAGTACCACAATCTGAGGATAAGCTCGCGAAGTATCTACTGCACCTTTGTAAAAAATACGTACATTTGCAATTTGCAACAATGTTCCCCTTTGCCTTGATGTCGAATAAAGTTTGTCGAATTCAAACCATTAATTAAAAGTACTCGTTTCAAATTTTAACGCATAAATTTGCTTGTTGTTGTTGAAATTTATGAACACAAGTGACCGAGTTTATTTCGTGACTTTTCGTGGAAAATGCAAAAGTTAGTTGCTGGAGTATTTTCGAAAAAGTTATAAATAATATTTAATGGTGGCACGAGATGTACAATGTTTCTACAGTTTATGGTTTTCCTTCATTAATATCAATTAAGTGTTTTCAAGTTATACACTTATTAGTTATTATAAACTACTCTACTCTAGTCCATAAACTCATGTCATATGATATATAAGTCCCAAAAATTTGAACTAAAGAAAACTCGAATGCATTGAGAAAAAAATGGTTTCTATTACCATGATGGCACTTAAGACAACGTAAACAATGAATTGCGAAACATTTATAGCGTTAATCAAAACATCTCGCATTCAGGCAAATGTTAAAATATTCACTCCAACCTCGTTGCACTATTTATGAGAACACTACTCGCGAAACTTCTCCCACCACTCCCGTCTCTCTCGGCCGCTCCGACGGCACGGAATTTACATTCAAATGGGAAAGAGCCGAGCTGGCTCTTAATTGAAAGTTTGATAAACACCCGGAAGGTGCGAGGCGGCCTCATATATCTATTTGCGGACTAAACTTTTCTACGAATGCACGTTAAATCATTAAAGTATGGGAAAGTTTGCATATATTAAATTTGAACTTTCGAAGGTGCAAATTTGGCAATTGTTGACATGATATCACATAAATACAAACGTGTCTTAAAAGTATTAGCGTAAAACAAGTTTTTTTTTGTCATTATCTTAAAGCTATCGCCCTTGCCATGTTTGCCCTTGCCAAGAAGAAGGACTTTAACTTACATCTCTCTTAACCATATTAAAAGAAACTAACTTAACCATCATTTTTGCTGTAGATATATCGTGAGTTCGATGAAGGAATCGAATCTTCGTTCACTTTGCGTACGGCAAAGGATTGGAACAAGTTACCAGTGTCAGTGTTTCCGTCTAATTATGATGCAGGTACCTTCAAGAGAAGGGTGAATAAGTTGTTACTAAACTAATATATATCATTTTTCGACCACGTCACCATTAAAAATCAGATAGGATCGCTGTTAAACACTAGTCTATTCATTAAAAAAAAAAAGAAATTGTCTCCTCGATAGAAGATTGCCTAGTGAGGAAACAAATATATAACAATTCTACTTACGACATGTACCGACAAATTGTAATGACTTAACTTTATAAAAACTTTGTACTTACTGAAAGTTTTTGTGAATAATTTTTTTTTTCATTTCAATAAGGAGATTACTCAAATGCTATATTTACCAAGTCTTACATTTAATTTCTGTCATCAAGCGAGCAAAGTAAGACGCTACTTTCGGCCGTAGTAAATCTTACCCCTACCTCAAGGATTACGGTTTTAAATGCAAATTGAATGAGAGCTCTCGCTAAATGAAACTTTCGGAGCGAGCGCGGCTAAAATTTTGCCGAAACCTGGATTAGCGCAACATCCCGCTTATTTTGGTGATTGAGGAACCAACTGAGTAAATAATTCGATCTTCGTTTTAATTATGTTGCAGATGCCAACCTTAATGTAATACAAGTATTAAAAACATGTTTATTTAAATTAATCAAAATTGAAAAGAAACTAAAGAAAAACATGTAAATTTTTTAAAAAATAATCCACCACCTCAGGCTGTGATCGTCCACTGCTAGACAAAGGCCTCCCAACAGACAGATGTGTTCATGCACACAAATATTTGTCTTGTGGGGGAATCGAACCCCGATCTGCGGCGTGAAAGGCAAGTGTCTTACCACTGCGACAACCGGTCGTCCAATAAATAATAATAAAACATAATTAAACATTACATCTGAACATAACATCTACTTACCCTGATCGATTGAAATGGTCATGTTGGACATTTGTGTAAAATTTTCATGAGAAACTAACAATTTAACAATCTTATAAAATACACAAACCAATCAAATCAAAACATATGAGTAGTATAAAACGAAGTTGGTTTTATTGATACTCTATTTTTCTCTTATCTCCTTCTAAAACCAAGGATTTAAAAAAGTATTCACTATCATTCCGATATTTTTTTCCGGGTTGGTGATATGTACAGTATGTATGTTATCATTAAAATTTAGTATACATGAATTAACGCCATATTTCGGAACCTCCAAAAAAGCGCTAAAAATTTTACTTTCATGGCACACGTAGGCTAAACTATGGAATATAAATAAAAATGATTTAGGAAATTATTGTAGATCTCCAAAATAGATAAATAAAAATCGGTTGTGGCATATCTATTATTGACTGGCCGGTTGACGCAGTGGCAAGACACTTGCCGTTCGCGCCGCAGATCGTGGGTTCGATTCCCACCCAAGACAAACATTCGTGTGCATGAACATATCTGTTTGTCTTAAGTCTGGATGTAAAGACCGCCGGAGGACGGGCACCAGCGTCCTTTTCTTAGTACGGTGGAACATACTGCGATCGCCAACCCGCCTGCCAAGCGTGACGATTAAGGCACATTTCCCACTAATGATGCGATCAATGGGGGAGGCCTAAGTCCAGCAGTGGACGAACATAGGCTGAGGTGGTGGAGGTGGATATCCATTATTGTCTATGGTTTTCACACAATAGCCATTTTTTTCTTTAAAAAGATTCAAATGAAATTCGTTATTTTTTCAAATTCAGAATCAATCCTTATCCAAATAAGCGTAGTAGTAATTTTTAACAATAAATGTAGATTATAATTGCCTTTACACTAAATGATTTTGACATATACTTTAACACTCAATTAACACTTAATTTTAATTTATAACTTTCGTTTCGTTGGTTTGTCAATTTAGGTCTAGGATAAATACGACGTATCGATGTAATTAAAATGGCTTTAAGAACAAACCTTAGTCATTTATAGATTCTATGTTACTTGTTGAAACTGTACCCAACTTTGTAAACGGTAAATATTTTTTTTTTATTTTTATCCATTTTACCAAGTCAAATTAATTCAAACCAGGCAAGTCGTACACGATGTTGGGGCGACCGGAGGCGGTGGGCTCGCTGGGCGCCATCCCGTGCGCCATCGCTTGGCTGTTCCGCGGCATCGCCGAGCAGCGCCACAAGTGCGGCACACGCTTCTCCGTCAGGGTCTCTGCAGTCGAGCTCTGCACCAACACCAACCAGATACGGGACCTGCTCGCACCTTATCAAAATGGTAAGCGGCAAAGGATTGATTCATAGTAGCTCAGCCTAGGGTATTCAATACAAAATGATCGTTAATTAAGTTTTAATTTAATAAATGGCATAATATTCAAATATGATACTCATTTTACTCACTTAATTACATCACTATTTTTGAGTTCTTCCACTTATAAAGGATAAACTTATTAAAAGAACTAATTAAATCATTAATGAGTATGGTAAATTAAGTAATAATAAAACTTAACTTTGAAAATTGTAAATCCATTAAAAATTTTATGACTTTAAAATTTCAACACTTTTTCGTGTAGGTAAATAAATGTCATATAAATATATAAATAAATTGTAGTACAATATAAACATGCAACAAAAAAATTACAAGCGTTTAATTGTTGTGTATTGATTACAGATACAGAGCAATCGCCAGGGGTATACCTAAGAGATGATCCACTCTTCGGCACGCATTTACAAAATCAATCAGAACTACGCGTGCATAGCGCTGAGAAGGCGGCATTCTATTTAGATGCAGCGCTGGCCACTAGAGGTGCTAAAGAAGAGGGAAAGGACAGTCATCTGTTGTATACTCTGCATGTTTATCAATACAGCGTTGGCGGAAAGGGGGCTGGTAAGAAACAAATTTTAAAAGAAATAAGTTTCTCAAAAAAAATTATATGAAAATGTATACTATGTTTAATTTATTTTCAGTTGCTGGTGGACGGAGCCGCTTACATCTTATCGACTTAGGAAACTCTGAAAGAGGGAAAAGTAATGGAGGAATACCCCTATCAGGCTTAGGCAATATCCTACTCGCTATATTTAATGGTCAACGACATTTACCATATCGTGACCATAACTTAACCCATGTTCTCAAAGAATGTCTCGGTTCATTGACTTGTCATACAGCTATGATTGTTCATGTTTCACCAAACATACAGAATTATTCGGACACACTTACAACATTGCAATTGGCGTCAAGAATACATAGATTACGTCGAAGAAAAATGAAATATTCCTCAAATAACAACACGGGATCCGGAGGTAGTTCCGGTGAAGATGCATCAAAACCAAGCAGCAGTGAGCCCGATCCATCTAGCAGTGACTTATCTGCTGATACAGTAATTTATGTAGGTCCAATGGATGACGCTACTGACGGAGAACATCCACCTGTTTACATACCACATATAAACTCAGGGGATAATAGATGTGTCTTAAGCAAAGCTCTTAGGGGATCTGCAGCAGAACAGAAACATAAATCATCTTTATCAAAAGTTATAGAAGAAAAAAGTCCTATTCATAAATTACATTCTTCGCCAAAATCATCTCCGATGAAAACTGGGTTTCAACCAATAAATCAATCACCCAAATCATCTCCCGTACACTCAGCAACTTCAAAAGCAACGTCCCTCAAGAAAACATGTGTTAAATCTTTCTCTGAAGAGGGTAAAAGTTCCAGTGATGAACATTGGATTGACGGTCCAAGAATATCAAAATCACGATTAGTTGAGGCGAGACATATAATTAAAGAAACACAAGTGAAGAAACGTGAAACGTGGATCGATGGACCTATGCAAGAAAGCAAAACACCTTTGCAATTTGAATCCGTACCAGTTCAACCTAATACAATACCTTTACAGGTGGGTGTTTTAAGTTCACACGGAAATGAAAGTCTTGGATACGGGTATATGGACAATCATAAGAAAAATATGATAAGAAAGTGGGTAGAAAACCAAACTTCTCAGATTCATAAATCAAGACACAACTCACCTAGCCACAAAATACAAACTGGACACAGGGACCCAGGAGTTAGAATGCCTGATGATTCTGAAACAACTCATAAAATGGAACCAATGAAAGACAGTTCCAGACGAATTCATGTAGAAGAATCAACTATACGAACTGGATTAAAAGCTGGATCAAAGGGTATGGCAATAGAAGAAGAAAGTGTCGGGCCTTCGTTTACCGATCACACGTTACGGAGATCTAATAGTACTAAATCAGCAACCAGAAATGAACAAGACGATGACGATGACAGTGAAGAATTAGCAGAAATACCCCCTGCACTTCCCTTACTACAGCCTAGTAGTTTGAATAGTAGGGAAGTATCAATGGAGAGCTTAGACTCAAAATATAAAGAACGATTAAGAATGGATGATGAACTAATTTCTAATCGAAGTAGAAATATTGATGCACATCAAATTAGAGGAGTACCTGGTGACGATGAAGATGATATGTTAGAAATAATTGAAGTCGAAGAACCGTTAGAACCAGTTCCAATGCAAGACAGTTGTCTACAAGTTACAGAGGAAGACATCGCATTTTGTATGGGTCTTGCAGAACATCCTATGGCTGGAATGGAACATGAAGATGCTGATGATCATCCACTTAGAATTCTCAGCCAAGAAAATCTTACAGTGGCATCAACATTTACCGATACTTTATCGTTATATAGTGAAGTGGAAAGACAGTTAAGAAACGAATCATATCTTAGACAATTGGGTTTTTACGCAGAACATTTTAATGGCGAACGGCCTTTAGTGGATGTTAACCCCCATGAGAGCTTACAATCGTCTCGATCAAGAGTAGATGATATATTAGGGTTGACAGATTTATATGGTTCGCGTAGAGTGTTAGACTGCAATGATATTCCTAATTCTAGAATCGCTCCACAATTTCAATCATTGTCCTTATGCAATGTTCGCGACACGGAAGAATATCATGGCGACGGCTCCGTATATAGCGAACCTGCTTACAGACCGAGTGACAAAATATGTAATAGTTGTAAACGATCTATGTCGAGACCAGGAAGTGCCGTTGATGACTGCGCATATCAAGATTTGGATGTACCCCATAATGATTATGGCCCATTTGAACGATATAGAGGAAATGATATCACTGACGCTAGAATTGCTTCATTAAGGCATCCAGATGGAGCATCAGATCCTAATTTAAGAGAAGAAAAACGAATTCCTGGTAATGGGGCCCCATCAAGTACATTTAGAGACTTAAAATCAAATTTACACCTTGAAGTCACTCCGCCTGTTGTTACAACCGAGCCCCGTATAGATAAAAGCGAGAAAGGTGATAAAGTCGTTGCGAGAGTAGTTGCGAGCTCAAAGCCAGATGGCTACGATAGTGGACATGAATCAACGCCGAGAACTGGAAAACATAGTCCGGCAGCAACTTCAAGGCGAGCTGAATCAGGTTACGATTCGGTACCTAGAGATTCGGACGCATCCTCCCTTGACTCGTATCCGACACGACGAGCCGCTGTGGCTCGAGCTCATGCGAAAAAACATACAACAGCAAAATATAAGCAGCACAGCGATCGCTCCTTTTGCTCCTGGCTAAGAAATCCATTTACATGTAAATACGCCGACACAGATCCTGAAATAAGCGATTTTTAACTTTCGAAAATCTGAGTGATTTTCTAAGGTACAAAGCTTGTACTTTGAGTGTTTCAAATTCTAAATGATTTATATCATTAAGCTACGTTACCGAATTTAATCTGGAGACTGCTTTTGTACTCGAGGTGTACTCGTATTTATATAACAAAGGCTTGGCACTAATGCAATAAGGTCCCCACTGTATTTTTCTAATCTAAATGAAAGCTTCTAGCCCCGTGCTCTTAAGACTAATTATATATAACGTTCGTCTTTTGACAATGATGTAAATACAGACGTGTCACGAAATGCCTCTAGACTGTTATTTTTGCTCATTTTGTACTTTTATAGTTCTCTACTCGTCTTTTATGTAAACAAACTTTTTAAATTATCGTTGCTATAAACAGTAAATGTAACAAACAATTTAGTCTTCCTTTGTCTTCCCAGTCAGTGACCTCATACCGAGAAGGCTATGCCGTATTATCTGCAACTATAATGACACTTGCCGTAAGGCCTATTGTGATTTTTGTTTGAACCACTTCCTAAAAACAATAGGACATGATTTCAAAATGTTGAATTCCAGTTAAATTATCATAACTTGTATTGGATATAAATATCAATTAATGTTTATATTTCAAATCGCCTTCTATAAATTTCGACAGATCTTAGATATAAGATAACCTAAAAATCAGTTCAGATCTCAATGTAAGTGGTCGGGACAAAATTTGATTTTTATATTTATTCATATTTTTTTTTAGAGATAAGACTGTTCTATCATTGGCCATGTTCTTCATAGCTTTAATATGTATTTTTACATTGTAATTAATAGCATACAATATTTCAAAGTCGGCTCGTCCGTGTGTACATACTCGATGGCAATCTCTATGGCTTTATCGAATGTTGATGAACTTAGTTATGGCTTTATATTGTCAATGTTTTGTTATTATACCATTATATTATAAATATATATCCTAAATTCTACTATGCGTTCGTATTAGTATAATAATAAATTGTTCTATCGTATATTTCAACTCGTTTTATTACAAAAATCCTAAAAGGTGCGGGGTACAAAAAAAAAATGGTGGCAAGCAAAACCATCGAAAATTGTATAACAAAGCCAAAAGGTGTATTACTCTCTGTGCGTAATGGATTTGTCTATAATGCTGGAAGTGACTACGTATCTATCCAAACGAAAATTTCAATAATCCTAAAGCAGTCGGACCGAATCACAATTAGTAAGCGCTGCGAATGTAGTTACATTTCTAAAATTCTCTTACAATACTCAATTTCATATGGACAGTAAATGATTAAATTGATGTTATTAAATTAGGATTACATGACAAGAGAATGAATGACCTGCTCATTCGTTTGATGGAAAGTCTTAAAATGAACTATCAACAAACAAAAGTATTCTAAAGAAAACGATATGAGTAGGAGGACATATTTTAAATAACTTGTTATAATTCAAGCATTCGTCGATGCGAGCAAACCCATTCACAAAATAATGTAGACAGATACGCTAATAAGTTATAAAGATAACTCCACTTCCACCACCTCAGCCTATGATCGTCCACTGCTGGACATAGGCCTCCCCATTGATCGCATCATTGGGGAGAAATGTGCCATAATCGCCACGCTTGGCAGGCGGGTTGGCGATCGCAGTATG
>DWLR01002906.1:0-14470 GCA_018246295.1 Papilio alexanor hazarajatica | reverse complement strand
TTCATAATCCATTTTTTCTAAAGTGATTTATTTGTTCTGCTAAAAACTTAAATACTTTATCCCACAAAATCATACTGATAGATACGAACGTGTGTGTGTCTATGTTATCTTATGTCTAGTGCAAATTGTTTTGTTTTATAACGAAAACAAAAATTGTCCGGAATCAATATTTGGTATCTTATCGAAATCTCAATCCTTATTTCGAAATCCGCCAAGTTAGTTTAGAAGGACTAGAGAGAATAAAATAAATTAATATTAAAATAGTTCAAAAAATTGTAGCATTTCCTTAAATGAATAAGAGAATTGTGAACCAAGTTGAATTTAAATCAGTATTCACATCCGCGATCTAGAAAGTGAGTTCTGCATCTTATGCAAATGAAACCGATTCGAATGGAGAGAATGTAATGTATTTGAACGATCTATAAAATAGGTAGTTATCTTGAACGTGAACTGAATGTAGACTGATAAATAAAGTTTGATTGTCCAACAACTAGCAGAAAAAGCAAAGTTTAAAACTCGTTTTACAGTGGTAGAGTTCGTAACAACATCTGTTGCACGAATAGCCCACGCGATCGGTTAAATACCACGAGTTCACAGAAGACAGGCGTGAAGTAGAAGTATTCTGCGTATCTTCTGACGAGTAAGGTGCCAGATTAAATAATTTTAGTCCTCTTCCCATTCCCACCCTTTTCCAATAAGGAAAGTATGGGAAAGTAAAAAGAGGATTTTATTGGGAAGGGATGGATAGGCAAAGGAAATGTTTATTTTTCTGTCTATCCACTTATCTATCTATAAAAGTTGCATTTGCAATTCAAAAATGCTTGTTACAGACGTCTATGTGACTGCTTGCTTATTTACCACCTTCTTGTATAAAAAAAGCTTTCAGGAAAGTATTAATTATTATTATTGTCTAATTTATCTAACCGTAGGTTTAACTCTAACCCACAGACTGTTATTTGCATTGTATAGTTTCTGCATTAGACTTCTGTTTAAAAAAAGGAAAAATAAGACACGAATGCGCGTGAAGACGAAGGGCCACACCTAGTTATAAATAAGGAAAATGAAAGAATAATTAAGCTGAATGAGTGAGTGAGCCTTCATTCCGTTCACCTTTAATCCTAAGAGGAACATAGTAGGACGCAAGATTCTGGTCAAACTCCGCGACCGCGAGACAGATCTTGTCAACTTTAGATATTTATGAACCGGAAATAATTTTGACACGATAGTTAACAATTTTTAAAGAAGTTGCGAAATTCAGTTATATTTTATAACGCTTGTTAAAAGTTCAGTGGTTGCAGACTGTCTGACAATAAATATTAAATTACATATAATTTATGTATTAAAACATTTAAATAAACAAAATCAAATAATTATATCAAACCCGAGTACCAAATATGATAGAAATGTATTATTTTTGTACAGATCCTTAAGGATAAATTAAATTGATTTATTTTACTTTCTTACAAACCACACACAATATTTAGGATTATAGATAAAAAGATTATTGCAACGTATCTTTATAAAAAAAAACTATTACATTTAGAAACACACAAAAATTGTCTAAGAAGAAACCCGAAAAGAAGTACCAAACATTGTTAATTTTATGAATGATAAGAAAAGTAGCTAGTAGTTTATTTATTAGATCACAGAAAAAAAAACTGACTGTGTAGATAATGAAACTGCATGGTATATACCAATGCATTGGTTCTATACAATAATAACCAACATACATATAACCATATCACAGCGTCTCTACTTCTTATAGAAGTTTGTTAAATATTATCGATTACAAATAGAGCGTGCAGAAGTAATCTGGCCACGAATATTACACGGTTTGCGGTGGACCTTCTTAATAAATTTCTGATGACAAAAGTGAATCGGAATAACGCTCGACAAATTTGATCGCCTGATTGAATAGCGGTAAAGCGATCCACTGCGAGCCAAATATGGAGCAAATTAATAGATTTAAATACAATTAACCGCGCGCTAATCGATGGATTTACTGATTAACACCTCAAACAAATAAATATTAACGAGAAGCGTTTAATAAAAACACGTCATATAACCATGCATGCAAATAAGTTAACGACGCATGAAGTGAACAATGTCGCCTCGGTAGACACGGGGAAAAGTAGCGAGGCTTATTCGCAGTGTCTTATAATAAATAAGGTACTTTCCTTTCGGAAGCCTGCGCCGCGACCTGGGACCGATCGCAGGGCGGGATAGCGGAGACGATCGTCGGCGAGCGGTGGTGAGCTGGTGCAGTCCCACTGCGCTCGAGTAGTCCCGCTCGGATCGTCGCCGCGGTCGCACGCGCACGCCGCGCCATGACACGCCCCCTGCTGCCCGTGCTCGCGCTCGCGCTCGCCGCCCTCGCTGTCGATGCCGCCGACGATCTGACGCGACCTCGAATCCTAGATTTCAACCCATGGTCATGGTTGCCCAGCAACAGTAACCGATCCCCTACCGTTATGGACTATTTTTTCCCACCTTCCCGAACTCCGAAGAATTCCAACCTCGATCCCCCTGCCGATCGGTCACCGCCCAAAATGACACTCACCACCGTTGCCGATACGTTAACGACAGCGTACCAGGATCGTCCTACCACACTCGGTCGAAAATCTGGTAGCAAATCAAAAATAACGGCGTCGCCGTCGCATATAACTGCATCGGTGAAAACAAAAAAAAACGCGCATAAAACCGTCGATACTGAAACGGCCCCTGAAACTAAGACTACGCAGCCTATTATATCAAACAATGTGACAGTAGCACCAATCCAGGCTGTCGTTACGACAATCAGCGCTCGACCGACGAAGCACTATACCATCCGGCCATTGATTCGGACCACGACGACAATCACGGGGGAAACAGAATCAACTTTGAACACCAACAGCGATAGCACTGACACGGTGGAAATATTTGACACGGCCGGCACGACCGCAGAAAACGCTAAAGTCACGCCCACGTTTAGTACTCCTGAAACCCGGTCTGAAACCGGAATAGCCAGCACTGTCACGGAGTCGACTACCATTGTGGACAGCACGTTGGCGGAAGAGCCGGACAGCCGCGAGGGTTACTTACCTCTACGGGACAAGCCGCAGCAGACACACGTCAAGATCAATGAACAAACCAAGAAAGAAGTAAGTCACAATCAAAACTAACTTTTTAATCTTTGTGTACATTAGTACTATATTTTTGGTATTATTTTGACATGATATATTATACAATAGTATATTTCTCCAGACGGAGACTATCATTTTTACAAACCAAGTAATTAAACATAATTTATTAGTCTTTAAAAGGTTTTAAGGACTAAACATACTTATATATAAATTTTATTATTTGTTTCTGAAACTAACTCCTTTTATAATTTGAATATAATATTACCAATAAACTATTGTACTGACTATTTTTTTTAAATATAATTATAGACGCCTCGAAGTTTGTAACCTAATTTCCGTTCCTAGAGGTATTTTTTAATCTGACATGCCACGGTACACGTTTTTTACCTTAGTATATGTTCTTCATGGGTATGTAAATCTGTAATTGAAAATTTTCTTAAATTTGTAGAGAAGACTATTGCGGTAGATATTTTAATAAGTACCAGTAGATGGCGCCAAAACGACGGCCGCGGACTTTCGCATCGTCGTAAGGCCAAACTTGCCTAAACTGATTTAAATTTGTCCCATAGTCCACAATTATGTGCTCCCCATAGGTTTGAAATACTAATAAAGATACTGTGTTTCCTTAATTTTACTTTGTCGAATTAAATACGAGGATTGAAAATCTTACACAAATATAAAGCACTTAGATTGACTAACACAACTAAGATAAGAAGGAATATTTACCACCTTATTTTTTAATTTTTATTTTACTCGATTATGAATGAACATTAAAATAATTAAGAAGGATGTGATTCTTCCACGGAATTGCAAGCACAAACTCTTGACATTATTATTACTGGTACATTAAATAATTACTTTTTAGTGCCGAATAATATAAAATTTAATAATGAATGTAGCAATTTTTAACGCAAAATTTCAAGCTTTGTTCAAATCTGTGGCGCAGGGAAACGTTTACCACTGATACTTTTTTTTTCTTTTCAAATTTTTCTCTTTATTCTTTGAATAGAATCTAGACTGCGGCTTAAAAATTTTTCAATGTGTGTTGTTACGATTTTTGTGTGTTCCTTTCATAAAAACTTCTTATTAATGTTTCGCATGTCAAAGGTTTTAATAGAATACTACATATTGTTTATTACATAGGTAAAGTAAAAGTAAAAATATTATTGTAGTTGTACAAAATGTAGCGATTATATTGCAATAACATCAAAATATACTCGTAACTCAGAGGGGAAGGCAGACATTACGGATATCGATTTAGCGCGATCCTGACAGACCTCTCTCGCGTCTTCTACATCTATGCATACATGTTACTTTATTACGGATACACCCAATATCGCGATTCTACTAAAGAATTCACTGATTTGCTCCATATATGTTTTTTTAGACATGGATAAATATTATAGTTTCATATTACAAAGACTTTCTTAGATTTCATACTAAATAAAAATAATAATAAAGTGAATGTAACTTTAATTTTTTAATGTCGTTATTATTTGTATATTAACAAATTTTAAAAAAGTATTACGTTTTATAAAAAAAATTGCGTTTTACAAATTTGTTTTAATTGAAATAAACTAATCTGTAAATGGTGAATTTCACCTAATAGTGCTAGCTATACTATTACTTAATTTTAGGCTAAAAACCTTCGAGTTATATCGAACATAAATTTTGCATTTTAAAATTTAAATAACATTTTAAAAATTGTAGTAATGTTGTAGTGAAAGATATATAAGAAAAACCAATGTTAAGAACACCATCTAAAAAGGGGAATTTGTGTATTCAAAAACCCCATTATTTCTCTATTATACAATAACGAGATAACAATGAACTCCATTAAGCTAAAGCCAAACAAAAAACTAAGCAATTATCGTGTAAATTGAACGACAGCAGCCGTTAAACTCATTTGCATGTTGCTCAACTTTAAAGAAAAAATACGACGATGAGAAAGAAATATTAATTTTATACATTAAGGGCCTAGATGACAGATTACATAGGCAATCTTTTTTGTAATAATTTCCGTTAGTATAATTTTTTTCACGGTTTTATAATCATCACTATAATATACCTCTTACCTAGCTATACATTATTGTCGGTTGCAATTGATGAAGGAATACAAATAACATACTCTTATATTGGCTTTGTTGTCACTACCCGATTTTATACATTTCGCTAACCTGCCATCGCTGCTACTTAAATGAAAAAATTTTCTTGTCACCTTAATTCCATTCATTTTTAAAACTTCCCCAAACCACTCAACGATGCTTCTCTCAATTGCCAAGGTCATTTAGACTCGTCGACGCTTTTACCTTGTAACGCTTATTCTACTTCTGTCGTTCAGAATAACTATCACCATCACAGTGGTAGAGTCCGCAACAACAATATCTGTTTCACGAATGGCCCGCTCGACCGGTGAAATACGACGACCTCACAGAAGACAGACGTGAAGTAGAAGTATTCTGAGTTGCGTTTGAAGAGTGAGGTGCCGGAGTCCTATTTTGATCCTCTTCCCTTTCCCGCCCTTTTCTAATAAGGAAAGGATGGGAAGGGAAAGAGGAATTGACGGGATAGGGATGGATAAGAGAAGGAAATGTTCATTTTTCTGTCTATTATCCCTTCTCTTACTGTTAAAGGTAGGCAACACCTATGGGTAGCGGTCATTTAGGTGACCACTTGCACGTTTGCCACTTTCTTGTAAAAAAAAAACAACGTATTTCTGAATGGCAAAATTTCCATAGGAAGTATTTTACTGCTGTGTTTGTTCTGGCAAACCAAGACAAATTATTATTCCCATAATAAATACATTAAGTGTGTGTGTTCGTTATTTATTCATTAGTTATTCGTCAATTCAAAGATTATGTTATTTTTCGGACACATTTTGACTATTGAATTTAGTGTCTTATCTATACTAATATATAACTCTGTAGAGTCTGTAATTTTAGTTTTTTTTTGTAATTATTTTTGATTAATATTCATTTTATGCCTGACATTAATCCTACCATTTATTTTTATTTAATCTGTGTGTTCGTCACGATTTAACTTAAGAACTACTTGACCGATCTTGACGAAAATTATCATACAGCAAGAACACTTGATTGCGCTAATGACAGGCTTTATATCTGCCTCTCTGTCCGTCTGCTGTATGTCCTATTATAACTTAGGAGCAGATTGACCGATCTTAATGAAAATGTGTAAGTACATATGTAATACAGTAAGAACACGTGATTGCGCAAATGATTTATTTATTTTATTTATTGATTAAATTTAACGATAGCCTGTAAAAATATCTTTCTGTCTGTCAATCTGCTGCATGTTCCGTTACACCTTAAGGACGACTTGACCGATCTTATGAAAAATTCGTACCTATATAGCAATGACACGTGATTATGATGATAATAGGCCATATAAAATATCTGTCTGCTGTAGTTCACGTTATCAGTTAACAACGGCTTGACTGATCTTTGTAATTTGTATATTGGTTCTTTAAAATTATTTTGTATATACGTATACAGGTAAGTATAGATTGGTATATAATAAGAACAATTGACTGTGCAAATGATGGGCCAAATAAAATATCGGTAAACCCAATGACAATTAAAAAAAAAGTCCTGTTAAAAATATTATTTTGATATTTCTCTGATATTTTTTTAAACGCATGCAAAGCCGCTGGGAACATCTTGTTCATTATATTTCTTGTAAGTTATCTTCGTTCTAGTGCATAGTAATACAAACATTTAAATTTGAATTGCCTGTTCGAATATCGTTTGAACATAAAGTATCCAAACCGTGCGCTTTAATAAAAATTTATTCGTTGCATTCCACTGCCTCGAATGGCAAATATTACACGAAGCTATATTTGCGATTCGTTCAACAAATACGAGCATCCGTAACGTGGTCAAAATGAGGCGTATCGTGAACTAAACTCAAGTAATCAATACAATTCTCACTTTCGCAAAGCGTTCGGATGCAATATCGCAACGATATGAATCGCGTCTAATTAATCAGTACGCATTATTGTTAGAAAGTCGATAGCAGTATCAGTTTTGCGGATTCGAAGAGAAAGGAGGATTAATACCCTAAGGTAACCAAAGATCTAGGTTAAAATAGCCGCAAATAGAAATAGAAGTTGTACCCAAGGTATTTTATAACAATATAGAATGCCGAGGGACTTATTTTATGACAATGCATAAGGAAACAAAAATATGATTAATTATCCATTGACATTATTTAAGCGACTTCAAAAAAAGGAGGGAGGGGTTCTCGATTCGGCTGTATTTTTTATGTTTTAAGTTCTGCAGGCTACCGCAGTTTATGAACCTATTTAAAAAGTTTTTCTTTTGTTGGAAAGGGGACTTTCCCAAGTTCCGAAGACATACCATGAATTGACAGATATTGGCAGACTTAATACAAGCCATGCCTGGTTAGATTTAATGCATTTGCAATTAAATATATTTATAAATAACACAAGTAAAAGTGTTGTCCGCGGCTTGGCACGCGTTCGTTTCTTATTTTCCTACCTATTTTTTTTTCTGTAATTTAATTCTGTTTATATTAATGTCAATAGATAACGTGTCAAAAAGTTGTTATTGTCGACATTACCATGGCAACCAATATTATTAGCTTTTCTTATTTCTTAACCTTAAATAATCATTTAACGTTTTTTAGAAAAAACAGAATCGACTTCAAATTTTTACATTTTTCGACTTTTGGAGATTACTCTTGCAACTTTTTTTTTAAACAAAAAACGTAAAAACATTGTTTCATAATATGGACAGTTTAGGTCCAAAACTAAATATATGAGTAACCGTTTCATGTTAGTGACTCAAGCCTTCATAGGACATCTTTTGGAGCATAACACAATAGAAGCTTGCTTCTATTGTGTTATTCCTTGGAATCACTTAAATTAGTTTTCGCTTTAAAATGGTATTGCTATCAGATAAAGAATTAGATTGAAAGAAAAAAAAAGATCCACAAATTGTAAGCCACCTCTCTCCCTCTCTCGGTGGCCTCCTAACTATAACGAAAGCTACGAGAGTAGTAGTAGAGCTTAGTAGTTATTTAATTACCTATTACGTAAGGTATAATACCATCCATTGATTACATTGTTCAGCATCTGAATCAAATTGCATTGTCTAAGAATCTCGAGTTTAATTGAGCACCAGAGTAACGCCTTGTTCGGTTATTTTCTTTTAAAATTGGTCTTCGATCCCGTAATATGGCGAGCTTTCACCGGCACATCTCGATCGGTCGTGATTTTCTGCATGCGTATACTAATTTTACAAATGCGTGTGAAAATTACAACTCGATCGTGTTTGAAACGGGATCGACAGTGGAATGGTGCTTCGATGTCTACAGACCAGGACACAGCTGTACTTCGAATAGGCAGTTTCGTGGTGACAATTAAAATGATTGCAAACGTCGACTTTAAATCGTCTTCCTATGCCGTTACAGTCCAATCCTGTTTGATTAGTTCCACAACTGCACGTATTAGAACGTAAGCTCGCTAGTATTATTAATCCAAACGGGGTAGGTAGATAGCAATCATAATAAACTCTCCGTCCATGCGATATGACAAGTTAACGCAGAAGCCACAAATTTTTGCGGTTAATTTTTCGGCACAAAGGAAGGAAAAAAAACTAAAAATCAATGATAGAAATCAATTGGATGCGAACATTTAGTCGGAAGATCGTGCGTGCGAATTAATTCTCTCAGTACCGGATATTTACCAAGAGGGCAGAACTTCGCTCCTTTGTTATAAAATTTCTTTTAAACACTTTCATTTATTATTTGTGAAACTTTCATAGGCTTATAATTATTGTCTTCTTAACAATTTCACTATAAATTAGATTACGAGAGGTGAATTAAGCATGCTTTACCATCTTATGACTGACCGGTTGGCGCAGTGGCCAGACACTTGCATTCACGCCGCAGGTCGTGGGTTCGATTCCCACACAAGACAAACATTTATGTGCATGAACATGTCCGTTTGTCTTGAGTCTGGATGTAAAGATCACCGGAGGACGGGCAGCAGCGTCCTTTTCTTAGTATGGTGGAACATACCGCGATTGCCAACCCGCCTGATAAGCGTGGCGATTACGGCACATTTCCCCCCAATGATGCGATCAATAGGGAGGCCTATGTCTAGCAGTGGACGATTATAGGGTGAGATGGTGGAGGCTTTACCATCTTAAATACATTGTGGTATTACGCTTGTGTTTGGTTTCACTTGTTCATTGGACTGAACTGTAGTTGACTAAGGGTTAATATCATGTTTGTCCTGCATAAGACATATAAATAACACCCACTAGATTATCAACGTGGTAAATATGAACTACGCATCATGGTCCTGCTGTGGAGTTTAAGGAGAAAGACGGATAGAGATTATCCCTCATAAACCACGATACGAATAGAAATAGAATAGAAATAGTTTATTAAATACAACATGAATTAAACCATAACAGTTGCTTTTATACTAACTTTAAATTAATTACATTTTGCACTTTTATACTCCAGCCATAAATAATAACATTTGTAATTTATGGTTACTAAGTTTAATCTGGTGATGCCCACACTAGGCAATGCCTGTACCGTGGGGACCGACATTCAGAAGTACAACAATTTTTCCGTACACAACATTACTAAACCCACACTTATGTCGTTTCGGTTTTTATTATGTAAGTATTGCTCCGGTATAAATGTAGAATAAATATGCAGAATGGGATATATAAAATAAAAATTTAATAAGAAAACTAGACATGTAAATTAGTCGTAGTTATTGTAAGTACGACACATAATATTCAAAACCATTAACATAATGATGATGAGTATTACGAGGTTATTTTCAGAAGGTTCTCAGTGTCATAATTTAAAATGAGCAACCACTTCAGTAAGCTGGATTTGGCTTATGGCAAAGATTTTTCTAATAAGCCGCAGCGTTTAATAAGCGAATATGTAAATAGCATGCGTAACTGTATGTACGTTTGCCTATCTAACATTGATGTTCGTTTAGTTTTGTTAAGTTCGATTACTGTTTTAACATACAATATCTTCTTTCCTTAGAGTATTTGCGGTGAAGTTCTACATCATGCGGAAAGTTCATTGTAGCCAGAACTAGCGAACAGTTGACTATAACAAGTGTTTATTTCTGTTTAAAAATATAATAAAAAATAAATAATAGCATACGTAATTATTTTCAATTGCATCGAGTGAGGGAGAGTTGAGTATGATAAAAAACATGTACTACGCATTAAACTGGTTTCGGTGAGTAGTAATTTTCTCAGCAAGATCTTGGATATCCACCTCGACTTCTTGGTTGTTCCAATGCTTCGTGCACTTGTTGCTTAATAGAACAGTCCAATAACTACCGACGACATTACAAACATCAATGAATATTGAGTTGATTTATATCAAGATTTTTAAAAAGATTTATAAAAAAAAAGCTATATATCTTTCAAGTAAAAAAATATTTATTCATAAATTGAATGGCTATTCACTGCAATAAGACTGTATATTTGTACTTGACGCTATAAAATCACACGGTATTTCAAGTAGATATTTTATCAAATAAAAAGAAATGATTAAAGACGCCGTCTCGTCGCACAGTTACGTTCCAAATCACGTAACGCCTCTCCGTTGCATTAACGGTAGTATCCTTGTTTTAGTTAATTGGAATTTATTAAATCGGGCGTGTTATATAGAACCAGTGATTATTTTCCACGACCTAGTGATCAATGACGAATGAATGAGTAGTTATTTGTATTCAAATGCTGTGTGGTGATGCTCAAGAAATCGTTGACTAGGCGGTCGCCTTTTGGGAACAACCGCTCGAATTTTTTACTCGAAAATTAGTAAAGCTATGAAATGTGCGTCATCATCAGAGTCTATAGTACCACTTTTATATTATTTATATTAATTTATTTTTGGTTGAGAATAAGACAAAAAGCAAACACTTATTTCCCTTATACAATTTTATACTACATCACTCGTTTTTAAATTTTCTGTCGCTCTCAATAAACAACCATAGTAGTTTTTTTTGTCACTTCCTTATCGAGGAAGTATTCGACGCAAGAATGATGATGACAACTGGCATCATACAAATTTTAAGTAAACGAAATAAAAAACAAGATTAAAACGCTATAGTGAAATATATGCCAAGTGAAACCCTTTACACGGAGAAAGTACTCTCACAGGAGTAACGCCAGTCGCTTGATATTTGACCGACATTCTTCGTACACATTAAATGTCGTTAAATTAAAAAAAAAAGTTTAAATCGAGGATAAAAACGAAAGTAGTTTTGACGACATTTTTTCATTTACAGTGGCGACCATTGGTGACGGTGATTGGCAATATTTCAAAGACTACAACAGTAAAAGAAACCATAGCCGACAAGTACATAGATATTGTGTGAATGGATGAAGGAGGAGGTCCCTTTATATCTGCTAGCTTTTATGGGTTACATTATAGAAATGGTTTTATTTCTGTCTTTCAAACCACTGGAGCTATACTGCGCTTCATAGTAACTCGCAAGACGTCCATAGTAACTCGAGTTTTAAATAAAAATATAATGGGAAACAAAAAAATTGATAGAGAATACGAAAACAAAAGGAGATAAATATACAATAAAAAACATTTCATTGATTTAATACAACTTAAATCGGTCGTCCTAAGAATAATTTCAAAGGTATTCGATAAGAAATCGGTAGCCATAATGTGCCGGCTATCGATTAACACATTAAATAGTTTGCTAATGCCCGGTACGAAAGCGTAGCCAATAAGTTGATTTACTGATGAAAGTGTACAAAATCGATTTATCTTACTCAGCATGTGTCCATTAAACTAAATATTTGATACCACAAAGAAGGAACAGCGAGCAATGTTGTTAAATTAAAATAAACTTAATCTATACAATTTAATTGAAATGTGACGCAAAAATTATGTAAACTATAGCCATAATATTTAAACAGGGTAAAAGTTATTTTATAAATATTTTAGTACCTTACTACAAGCGATTACCTATTTGCATGGTAAACAAATAAATAATAGTTTTAAACTCTTTCTTATGAGATTGTTATTATTCTACTTCCAAATGTAGTAGAGAATGAGCTTGTCAAAGTGCATAAGGTTTATGTGGAGAAGAAATATGAACAACTGAAATTTAGTTATTCCGAGGTGGAGTTGAAACTCTCTTTTATTTTACTCTAAATCTGACGCCCAACCACTGCTACATGAGCATTATGTGGGATTAAACCAAGGAAGAGTATAGATAGGAATAGCAATTTCTGTAATAGTTTCGCGGAAACGCCATACTCGATGAGATAAATTAAATCAGGTAACAGCTTTAACTGTTAAAGCCTTATCGAGTGATCTACAGGTCATTTTGATATACGAGTAACGCTTTAAACCGAGTAGTCGATGCGCCGTTTTATCATGCAATAATTTATTCGAGGTTAATGTGGTTATCCATAATTTTAGATATGACTCAACTATAAACTTTAATTTGCTTCCTGAACAACGTTATTAAATATTTACAATTAAACTAAAATTCCTTCATACTAGATATAATCCATCCAATCCAGATTGAAATCTTGAGAAGTATGTAGAAATTAAACCATTGTCAAATTCTATTTAAAAATAAACTTAAATACGTTTTCTCTAGGATGTTGGTAAGATAAATATTATCTGTTTTGGGCATCGCGAGAGTCAGCAATGTTGCTTTTTATAACTTTCGAAAGTTATGTTGTAGGTTAATTACTTTTGTCACTTACATGAATAAACGTTCAGCTTCCCCAACAATGACATTCACAATTGTTTCTTTAAAATACCGTAATGAGGAAAGTTTACCGTTAAAAGGAAGACATTTAAAATATTCGAAGTAGACGAATGTGTTCATAATTATATGGATAAACCACATATGAACCCAGAAGAAGAAGCGCAATGAACAAGCTCAAGAAAATATGGAGAAATAGAAATATAACAAAAGCCACAAAGATTGGGCTCGTAAAATTGTCGGTGTTTCCCATATTCCTGTACGCCACCGAAACCCTACGGCAAGCCGAAACTCACAAGATAGACGCTCTGGAGATGTGGTGTTGGAGGAAGGTGCTCGGGGTCTACAGGACCGAATTCCAAACAAACGCCTCCATCCAAAGAGTGCATATCCACTCTAGTGCGCAGTCGGTTCCTCATATTCTATGTTAGTCAGCGTGGAAACGAATCCGTAGAACGTCTTATCGTGCAAGGGAAAGTCGAAGGCACTAGACAAAGAGGGATATCTCCAATGCGATAGACGGATTAAGTGAAGGCTGCGGTGGGTACTCCTGTGCACAGATATGCCCAATTAACGACCAGCAGACAGAGGTGGCGGGATGTCGTACGATGGGCACTGTCTGCTACCCAATCTTCCGGATCATGATAACCTCGACCACTCTGCCAAGCGTGAAACGACTAAGAAAGAAGCCAGAGGTGTGTCATAAAACTTGCTAGAATGATAATCCGTAATCTCTGCCTTTAAGGAAGTAAATCTGTAGTCAATGTTATGGACGGAAATTGTAGAAATAAAACGAATTATACAAAAGTATGGAAACTCATTGGTATAAGTTGCATGGAAATCAAACCGGAGAGGAACGTTAGATAATAAATCAGATCTTTAGTCGTTAAAATAACAAATGATTGCGCAAATTGCAAATTACGAGTATAATGATTCTTTTCACAAATAATTATGCTCTTCAGCACTTACCTATATAACTCGATGGTGAATCAAAATTTACCAGTCATAAGAAATGTGATTCTATTGTAAAAGAATGTTCAAAAATTTAGATTAAACCTATTATCAACTCTCTAAAGATGAGTTGCTAAAAGTGAGAATACGAGGGCTTTCTATCTGACAATTCATATCTCGTAATATAAAAAATTGTCAAATGATCGGTATATTGTTACCATTATAAAATTTGTATTTTGAGCTATGTTGTAATCCGTAAATAACTTTCTGCATACGTAATATTCTTCAATAGTAATAATGCCTTCGGGCGAAAGTTGCTCGTCTGACCTCTCTGTAAAAGTAATAAAAAAAAAGAATCGACAGTGAAATTCATACCGAGTCTTGTTTATATTGGCTGCGATATAATTTACATACACAGTATTTACACAGAAAACAGATACACGATTTATTAAAACATAAAAGCAGAAATAAAAACGAGACTTTCCAAAAATAAAAAGAGTGAATTAACAATACTTTAAGTATTATATCTATATCAATATAATACTTATATATTGATATAGATACTGTCGAATTTCTTTTAGTGAACCGGTTTTATGTAAGTTAGTGTGAAATAAATATGTATAACAAATAA
>DWLR01002905.1:0-14471 GCA_018246295.1 Papilio alexanor hazarajatica | reverse complement strand
AATTCAAAACAATACCAGAAGACTACTGAACTATCAAAGATTAACTTATTTGAATTATGTTTTAAAGCGGCCGTGCGTTTACTTTTTTTTTTTAGTAAAAGGGCAAACGAGCAACGGGACGCTTAGCATTAAGTGAACTGACGCCCATGGACACCCACAGTACCGGAACGGCAGATGCATTGCCGGCCTTTAAGGAAGGAACGCCTTCTCTCTTCTAACTAGACTCCTAAACCGTATTGTTTGCTTTAAGAACGAACAATATTCCCAGTCACACAGCTTAACTAGTGTGTAACATAGTTCGACCACATCACCACTTAACATCAGGTGGGATCGTGATCAAACGCTACTGTATTCATTTAAATAAAAATAATAAAACAAGTAATAATATTCTGCGTTCATTACCAGTTTTACGTCAAAGATTAGGATAGTATTGGAGTGTCACGAAGACATGACTATTATTTTTGGTAGATGTTTACCGGGATTGTAAAATCGCTAGTGCGTACTCGCTCTTATAATAACCGGAATCGAGGCATCGCGGTGATGGAAAACGCACTCGCGCCAAGCGGCGGTCGATTGTGATCGCGGGCATCGATTCGAGTTTTCAAAATTATTACGACAAATTGAAGACATACGTAAAACAAAAAAAAAAAAAACATTTTTAAAACCACCAAGTATCATGCATCTCCATTTTTCCGATTCTCCAGTATAAAATATATCTTTAAAATTTAATTAATCAAATAACATATCGATAAGCTTCACAAATGTAACATAAGAGATAATTTTAACAAAAACGAGTGTGCTTTAGACCACACGACGGAAGTAAAACTTCTTTAGCTCCATCTATATGTATGTTGTATGTATATATATGTTTATACATGTATAATATATATACGTATATCCATATATTAATATCAAACTTATTAATTGCTATACATCAACTGACGTTCGCCTCGCCCGATCACACTTTTCGTAACGCTCTCGTCACGCATTCATAAGCTTACTCCCCAAATCAAGCGTGCGTAGAGAAGTTTTACTTCAAAAACGCACCAAAATACCCTACTGTAGAACTGAAATAAATAAACTCAAGCCTTAGCTTAACTAACAAGTCAACTTAAAGTTGAATTTATGTTAAGTTAAATTAAAAGTATTTCATAACGCGATATGCATCAGCAATTAGAACGTCAATCCTGTTAAAGACTTCCTGTGGCAGAAATATAATAAATAAAACAAAGAAACCAACACTAAAGTAAACTGATCGTAATTATAATTTTTTTCTTTAATAACATTGTGATTATTCGTAACAAAAATCAGCAGAATATGTGTCTAGGTCGGTCAGTTTCGGTTGGCTGGTGATTCAGCGGAAAAGACGGTAAGCCAAGGTGCATTCGTGAAAAAAAAAACGAGCAAGAAATATTGTTTTACTTTGCCTTCGTAACTAATTGACACAACCAACAAATTCAGTTTAAATTGCACATCTGTTGGTCTAAATAAAAAACTATCCGCTAATACAGTCAGCGTGTTTATCTAAAGTTTCTTGAGGGTATAGCAGATCTAATACACAGTAAATGTGTTGAGAGAGAGAAGAAATAAAATGGTTCAAGTAGAAACAAAACCAGCAAAATCTATTATTGTCCAACTGCCTGGAGGGAATTGTTTCTCGAGAGTATGTATGTATGTATGCCCGTTGCATTGTAACCTTCTTTAGCATAAACAGCTTGACCGCTTTTGAAGAGTGAGGTGTCATTTTATTCGTACTTTTCCCCGGAATGTCATTGGAGTACTGTCAGTAGTTTTCAAGCAGATCCTATTTTGTTAGAAACATGTTATAAAGATGTTTTAACAAAATATTCTTTTGAAAAAATAATTAATGTTGTGTGCTTTAAATTAACATACATTCACATATATAGAATAAATAATATATACATGCATTAGAACTAACAAATATAAACAAAGGTAAAATATTTGATATCTATAGACGGAGAAAAAAATTAAATAAGATTTCTTGCAAGATATCTACTAGCATATTTAATTATTATCGTAAATCATTATAGACATGTAATAAACTTTTACTTTTACACATACTTCATCATTGGCTGAAACTTTCTCGAATAAACTCACCTGGTAGTTAATTACATTACTTTCAAATGTATTATTAACTAATGTAATTAACTGAATAGCTTATTTAATTTATAACAGACTAGGAACCCGCCTTAGCCTCGGGTAAAAATAAAGGCATGTAAGACAAATAAATAGAAATATCCAAGTTCGCAGACAAAAGTGGCTCCCATCGGTGAAATTTTTTTTTTAAATCAGTTCAAAAACCGCTTTAAATAATATAAAATAAAATCTTTACAATATCACAGTATAGAAGTATGTACTGAAAATAATTACGTATATCAAAGCTACACAAGTATAGTATTCCAATGCTTTAAATAACTGTGTGTAACGCGAGTCTCCAACCTCTATGCTGGTAACTGCGGTCGATGTAATCTCTATGACGGCGGGATACATAACCGACTTCGGTTTGAGTGGGTGTTGCAACACAATCGGTCAGTACAGACCGCAGGTATGCCTCTCTGTTTATTTAATACAGGAGCTCTGGAAATCTCGCGGGATATGTTAATAGAAACACCTTTATATTACGACTTAAATCATTTTCTTTCCGGCCAAACTAAACAATCTATATTCTACTTTTTTAACTTATTAAAGCTGAAGGGTTAATTTGAACGCGCTAATCTCAGAAACGACTAATCGGATTGATATATATATTTTTATGAATTTGACATTCCAGTTATTAGGGAAGGTAAAAGGGACGCGCAGTAATGAGAATTTCAGACGTAATTTAAATAGAATTTTTATATTTTATTTAGATAAGTCAATAAGTAAGAATATCGCAAGTCAAATACTCAAATTCGTAAAAAGTAATTTGACTTAAAGTTGACAATCTATCCTAACTGGCTTAAAATACCGTGGAGGATAAATTATTCTAACTTTTAATCGATAAAGTGACAAGCGACGTCATTAACTAAACGAAAATTATAGCAAAATCATTACAAAACTTCAAAAACTTTCCAATGAACGTTTGAAATATTAAAAAGATACAATTACGTCTCATTCAGAAAAGACTGCCACGAACTATTTTTAATGCCCGACTGACATTTTGTCTTCTGAAACTTTAGAAGAATATCAAACATTTAAATAGCCATTTAAGCCCTAGACGTGATTAATGTCGTAATTCAGCATCTACGTAAATTAGCTAACGTTCAAATAAAGAATTGCAGCGGCCATTTTGTCCGAAAAACGAACGAAACGAAAAGTTTTAGGGTTGCCGCACAAACTTTTTACCCCAATCTAAGTACGGAACTGTATAAGAACAGTAATTTATGCTGCTTGAATAATATTAATGATGACATTAATTAAATTCATAAAAATCCCGTAAATAACATTAGTAATGTGTTAAGTTTTGATTGTATGAAGCTTGGATATTTTTTGAATAATTTATAAAATGTATTGTTACCCTAGAGGGCGAGTTATTAAGGGGCAAATTAATCTAGGGCGCTGTCCGATTATTCCGCAAGAATCTTCATTGTTGCATACATGCAATTCGGTTTCGAATACCTAATAAGTAATATTTGTAATCATTAATATGTATAGCCATTACTATAACGTGTGCTATAACGAAATGAGTTAAAGTAAATTAAATAGAAAAAGAATTGTGGTAGCCCTGAGAAACATCATGTACTTTTTCTCTTAAGCGGGTACGAACCTGGATTTTGTTGGTCGTTTGTTTTTAAGGAAAAAAATCTTGTCTCGGGCGGTCGGTTCGGTTCCGTGTAGATGAGAAACGAGTCGGTGAGGGGGGAAAGGGGGAGGCTCTGGTTAAAGAACCTCAAATTAAACTCCATATACGCGAACATCCATATGCCCCTTTTGTATTACGATGCACCTGTCATGTTATTTTGTTTTTAAATAGGTCGAAAAGAGAATTGAGTTTGTGGAATTATTGCTATGTCTCGAGTGGGATAGACGTTGTATCGCTAATGTTATCGACGGTGTAGGAAGAGTACCGATAGAGATGAAACTTTTATATAGAAGAGATTGATTGGTTTGTGTATGTAATGGGTAACGTCTGTAAATGTTTAACCGATTTTATATTACACTTAAAAAAGATAACATAGTGAAGAAGTAGATTGTATTATTTTATTATTAGAATACAAAATTAAAATAAACTAAATAAGGTGTTACGCATTTTAACTACGACTTTTTATTATCACGGTCATTTTTCATCAACTGTATTGCGATTAGATCGTCAGTAATTACTAAATAAAACATGAAACATATCATCACCTAAGGTGTCACCTAGGTTGCGGATCGACGCAAAGTCCCAAGTTGCTTTCGTGTACAATATTATCTATTTCAGAAGGACAAAAAGTGTGCCAGCTTATTTAATTCATGAAAAACTGACAGACATCTTTAAAGGTAACATTTTAATAGTCTACAATATTTTCAACGGATTTCAAACGCTTAAATTATTACAATAAAAAAAACCTTGCGCTTGTCCACCATGAGTCATCCTGAACGCAGCTGTCTCTTTCTAAACCAGTATTTTATGATGCTATCCCTTTCTAGACGCCGTCTGCTCGATCGTTACAGATAATTTTGGAATCTTTTATAAATTCAAATAATCGATAAAACCCAACATGAAAATGTAACACAAAAGTGTAGTTAGAGTTTATCTTTTCTTACATGCTTTCCTAATATAATTTGAAAAATATATGACAACAGCTGAAATGAATGCGTAATTGCATTTGCGTACAAACAAAAAACGCTCACAAAGTGTCGGCCTTACATAAAGATATCATTTCAATACTGAGTCATAAGCTTACTAAGAAATCTTGGATATAATAAAATATGATAGCAAAGTTGCTTTTACCACACATCGAAAAGAAAGAAGGAAATAGTGTTGCGAGTTACAATGGTAATTCGAGGGCGAATTTGCTATTTATCACACCACAATCAGAAACAAAGCGATTTACTAATAGATGCTTAACTGCTTACGCAGCTAAGCTTCGAGTACAAATTCTCGCTTTTCACTTGCTCATAGCAACATGCCTAAATCTAACCAAAAGCATTGAAACTTTCACCGGCGTGGGCTCTGTTCTCGCTTTACCGTGGATTTAATAACTTGAACGAAACTTGTCTCATAGTTGTCTGTCGTCTACATGACTTTCGTTTATCCGATCAGGTCAATTTTAATAATTTTTAATTATTAAAATTGTCAGTCTAGTTTTTTGTATTAAATTATTTTATACATAGATTTATAACCAGGACCATACTGATATATTTAAGAATAGTGAATATATAAATCAAAATAACATTTCTGACCATTTTTTTTGTATGTTTAATGTATAATGTACTACACATAGTATGTTTTTAGTAATTTGTAAGTAAATTTTTACTATTATGTTTAATACTTAAAAGAACAAAGTAAAAACTGAAATATAACTTTTAACACCTTAAGGCATAGTTTGGTAACGAGTACAGAACTTAAAGGTGAAGAATAAATAGTACAAGACCCTGAGCATCGCAAAGATTCATCAAACCTTCGCATCAGTACGACCATAGCCCTAATATCAATTAACACATCATTTTATTCACACCCTTAACTCAGAGGGGTCGGCAGAGATTATAGATTTCCATTTGGTGCGATCCGGAGCACTGCTCTCTCGCTTGCACATCCATACCTCTCCGCATAGATGCTCTTCGGGGATGGGTACTTCTTAAATCGGTAGAAATGTGTGTTTGAGAACGGATAATAATGCAATCATGACGTCATCATTAACATAATATAGTATTCTTAGTGATAACTACAATAATTATAGCTTGCAATGTCTTAATGTTCGCAATTCAAAACTCGAGGTGTAATGTGTCATTCTATTTCTTTCATTACTATCTCTGTAAATAGAGTAAGATATACAATTTGGTAACAATACGGAAGATTACGGTCGGATGTTCTACTAGCGAGGTTACATTTCAACATTGATACAGAAATCATACTTTTTTGTTTAAATAAATTAAGACTGAATAATTTACTCACGAACTAACGTTAATACTCTTTGTTAGAATAAAACAAGTAGTTACGAATATATGTTAAAAAGACTACGAAACCTTGTATTGTTGAAACGTGACCAAATTATCTTTTATAATCTCATACTTATTTCTGTTAAAATAAAATGGCAGTATTTTGCAATTTTATCTCTTCTTACTAATTTATTTAAGCTTATTATTTGATATTTAAATGTTACTAAAATTGCAGCAATTCACGTGAAATCTTAATCATAAAAATAAATGCGATAAGCATCTTGTCTTATGCTTATCGTAGTTCTCGATCTGTAAGCAGCTAATATAAGTAACGTATAATAAACTTAAAAAAACTCCATTCACTACGGTGCGTGTATGGCAGCTTTATTTACAACCCATTGAGCACCATTGAAGAAGTCGATTCGCCATTTTCGGCGGTCGGCGAGTCACCGTCACCATATTATAAAAAGAAAGCTTTTGTAAGACGATCTCTCCAGCGACCGGTTGGTCGCAGATAGTTGACAAACTTGCTACAAGTGTATAAAGCCGCGAGCTTTGTATTTGACGTATTGAATAAACACAATACTGGTCACTGACCCACAATGCGGGTAACCAGCCTATAACCTTATAGATAAAAATTTAAATAATTATAGTTCACTTTGTGTGTATCAAATGTATGTAACAAGGTGCTTATTACGTCATTCATTTGAACAAAAAGTCTTTAAACGGCAGCATTTGGATACTGTATTAACATCAAGTTAGTGTTGATACACCTTCGATAAATTAGTCTTAGTTTTTCATTTACTGTAATGAATAAACAATCACTTGGCCTTTATAAGTCTATCTGTAGCGACATGGTCAAAAGGTTTTTGTCATTCTGATTCTTGTCAGGGTTTCTTAGGACAAAGTCATGAAATGACAACATATTTTACGAATTATAACATAAAATACGTTATCAAATGTGTAACATGGTATCAAATTAAAACGACTTCTAGAAATCGGTAATGTGATATATGATATTGATGCATAATTTTCGGAGAATTAAAATGCAATAGCTTTTTACTGGTAATGGTACATAAGAAACCTATACTTAACAAAAATAAGCAGCTTTATGCCGGCATTTTGAGACTCATTCATTTCTCTCACAACTCTATCAACGTAACAACTTCGAAGCAACAATGTTATCGATATGGCTGGACAACGTACAAGTGAGGACATCACTAATGACGATTTTTGTATTATTTTAATGCCGCACATATTGTCCTCAAAGCAACAAAATTATCGATAAAACGTCGGGACAAATTACAAGTGCACATCACTAATGACGATTTTTCGATATATTTAATCCGGAACATATCGTCTTCAAAGCAACAAAGTTACCGATAAGACGTCGGGACAAATTACAAGTGCACATCAGTAATGACGATTTATTAACGATATTTAATCCGGGACATACCAACAAAGTTACCGATACGACATCTGGACGAAGTAAACATCACTAGTGACGTGTGATTTTTCGACGAAATTAATCCGCCACTCCACTCTCACGTACCGTTAAGCGACCACTAACCGTTATTGTTACAAGACGGGCTCCGACTTCGCTAGTACGTTCTCAAATATGGATTTCATAAATTAGTATTACTTTAACAATATACATTCTTCTCCCTCGCACTCACTAAAACATCTTCACCCTACCGTATATTACACGGTGAATTTTGGCAATACCTTTAGTTTTACAGACGACAATACTTAAGTTAACCAATAAATTAACAACAAATGCTTAGTAAATATTAATGATGCATAAGTGAATTTGATATATTTTTGGTCAATATAGTTTTACATTCATAAATAGTTACGGTACATAACTTGTTTAGCCTTAATGTTTTAAAAACAAAATAAAGTACCAGAACAACATAATACTAGAACAACAGTCCTCCTCTCACACCACAAGATCCGCCCCTCGTATAGCTTTCATTATCGGTCTGTAGGTCAGTCGGTTACCATAGTATGTTGCTATCCGGAGCATATCTGATTGATATCATTACTTCAACTTTAGTTATAATTTCATCGATTCGATTTACAATGAAATAAAGGTTTTCTTGTATATCAAAGAAAAGACCATCATCATACTATAAGTGTCGATAAAATAGAAATGATTTCTTAGTGGTTTTGTTATTTATTGTCTAAACAGTTGTTTTCAGTTTCGTATTACGAAAGCCGCCATATTTCGATTTCTCGTGACGGTTCATTCCAACCCAAAACTAAAAGTTTGTAAACAAACTACATGCCAGTTTATATATGAATAAGAAAAACTTTTCTAAATAGCATAAAGACAATATATTTACGCCATGAGCTTTTGTTGGCGGCAATCGGTATGGGATCGCTTATGCAAATGACTGGGGACCTTGAATTTTGATTGGCCGTCGTCTACTGACTCGTACGGATACTTAGCCGCTTTTAAAACCAAATCAGTGGCCTTCGTATGTTAAATATAGTGTAGTCTACTCCGATAAACAATTTCGTTTAACTACCAATCAAACAGAATGTAATTATCTTACATAAGCAAATAACCTCGGATTTGCAATGGTAAGTATTTGTTTTCAAATCTCTATATTTTCGAAAAGCGCAAACGAGTAAGCAGCTACAATTCTAGCCAAAAACTTTCGAGACAACCGTAAGACTTACGTTGCGTTTGTTCACGAAAAGTGTTCGAGTAAATAAGCGAAGTTTGTTTGTTGAATGGAAAGATAAGGGAATATTGATCGCGACGCCTTCCTTATCAGAACGCAGAAAAGTATTCCTAACATATAACATTTTCACGTCCTCCTATCTGAAGCGGGCGGCAGTGAATAAGACTTAGTATCAATGATTTCACAATGAACCTCACCTCTATTTCCTCACACAGCACATTTCCTGCGCGCACTTTTAAAGGTTTCAGCCTACACCGGTCGCGCGAGGTCTTCCTACGTTGCAACATGTGAATCATGCGAACCGGCATTTGTGAAACTACGATTGACCGGTCCGGTCTGTAGGTAATCTTTGTAATACAGTCAGTTGTATATAAAACTTGGAATATATAAACATAAAATACGAGTCAGTAACGCATAGTTAACTTGTATGTCTAAGTTAATTTCTTCATATTTATAATGATATTTACAGATTGATACATTAAATAAGTTAAAGTAAATGGAGGTGGAATACGATCAACGATGGTTAGTTAGCAACTTTGTATTGATTTACATTTTTACAGTCTCAAATTTCTTCGAATTTCCTTATTTTTGACGTACATAAATTATCATCTGCTAACAAACATCCTCGGCAACAAATAAGAAACATAGACTTCCACAAGCTTGTCCAAATCCATTCAAAGCTAAGCCGAAACCGTTTGGCATCATCGCCCTTTCGCTCTACGAGCAATGTATCCCATTGTCACACAGTCACATATGAATATCATAAATATAACAAACTACTACTTTCAAAAACCACACATCCCTCCTATCCCCCATCGTTATCGGGTCTATGACCTAAGAGAAACCACAAAGGTGCTCGAACGGGCCCGTGCTTGCGAATTCTCACACACATCACAAAAAAACGAAACACCCATAGATTTGTAGTTAAAAGGAGCAAAAAAAAAAGCATTTTGTAAATAGATTTATAGCCGTACAAGTGTGTATAAAGATATAATGGATAAATAAAAAATAGTTTGCACTGATGTTAAAACAAATCGCACTTGAGGATAGCTACAATAAACGATTTAATTTTATCGTCTAAAGAAATAAAGCTGCAATGTATTTTTTTTTTCACATAAATACAATATCTAAATTAATTTTTCTCTCTGTAAACGGAAGTCGCTCTTTTGCATATGATAAAATGACAGCTGTTCAAAAGTTTGTTACTCTAAACACGCATTTACGAGCTATTTTTTTTTTAAATATCGAGACGTTCTTTTTAAACTATATATTTATTTAATTTTCTTATGTCCATCATTTCCCACGTGTTATAAAATGACGTTATAATCATTGTCATAATTTGTTTACTGATGATCATTTAAATTGACTACGATATGAAGGAGATATAGCGCTGTCATAAAAACAACTTTGAAAAATAATAAACAAGATCAATATAGTTTGAAAGGGTAGACAGAATTATGAAGCTATCAGTGCAAATTTTAATGAGTGAAAGTTATAAATAATTAATTATTTTGGTCGTTTTAAGCGACACAGTAAAAGTTGACCACTATCCGCCGAGCTACACCTACCATTAAATTCGCAATCGACCCAGAAACAAAACGTCCGATCGTTCTTACTCTTCAGTTAAAAATGTTCAATCGATTTTAGTAAGTCATCTAAATTTAAATCGACTTACCGGAAAGTTAAGTTGTTAGATTTCACTTTCATTTCTCTGCAATACACGAAAGTTTTTCTTTATTTAAAAAAATCAAATCTTCAAATCTAACCCCCGAAGAAAATCCCACATTAGTTCGTAAATACGTGCATAAAAAAATAATTGGCTTTGATCACTAAGACGGCAATTAGTTTTAGCTGTGCTTCAAAACACACTGTTGAAAATGATATGATGATAGAACCTTCCATACCGCGTCTTTAAAAAGCATCAGGGTTAGTACTTATTAGACATTCCATACTAATCTCAGGAGGTTGTGAGCACGTTTTGTTTATTAATAAAAGAAAAACATATCTATAGACGGCATCAAAAATCTGTCACATTAATATCACTTGAAATACGTTCGTTCTAATGGCCACCTTGATTCAGTTAACTCAAATGTTGCAAATAGATTATACGAAGCTATAATTACACGGGTTTATCGGTACAGTGGTATATCATCAGCGCTATCGCTCGTCGGCCGCATCGCAGCTATCTGATATCTGCACGATAAGGCGCGATTGTGCCCACAATAAACGGCCCACTGCGTTTCTCTTGATACATTATATTGTGGCGAGAGAACGACTGCTTGGAATGTTTAAAAATTATACATTTATAAATCTTTTATCCTGTATTTCTAATAATTTTTAATAGTGCACGTAATTTTCTTCTAGTTTAGTATCGCAATAGCGATTACGTTAGCTCGCACTCCATAGTTTGACTTCATAAGAGTATTTACGTAATATTCCTGTGAATATCTACACGGTTTCGTCGAAACTAAATATTTCGAAAGACTCGACTCGTAATGTTGGTTAAAGGAATACGCCTATGCTTTTTTTTAGATTAATTTTAATTTCATTAATGAGGATTTATTTGTTTGATTGATCAATAAAAGCTATCAAACATAAGATCATTTTCTTATTTATGTACAGATAGTTTTTGTCCACTACTATTAAACCTAATGATAATCAGATCCAAAACTCTAGATGCTTAAAGGTGAAAAGCTTATCAATTTTTATTCAGTTTTCTTATTAAATGAAAGAATTGTATTATCATTCGCAATCGATCCCAACGTATTTAAGAGCCCGTACTAAGTATACATAAGGCGCCCCAGCCGAACACCGTCCCCTGTTTAGCTTATACAAACCAGAAAGGTTACCTGATCGTTAGGTTGCACATATTTACATGACATTATGTACAATTATTTCCGTTGCTAACACATATAAATCATCTGTAATCAAAAGCAGATATAGCATATCCATCTCAGCCTAATGTAGTCCACTGTAGTAGTACATAGTCCTCTCCCATTGATCGTATCATTGGGGGGAAATATACCATAATCGCCACGCTCTACGGAGTCCTTTTTTACTAAGAAAAGGACGCCGCTGCCCGTCCTCCTGTGGTATTTACACCCAGACTCAAGAAAAACAGACACGTTCATGCACACAAATGTTTGTCCTAGGTGGGAATCGAACCCACGACCTGCGGCGTGAATGGCAAGCATCTTACCAATTGCGCCAACCGACCAGTCACATATTTATGTTAATTGTGTGTAACTGAGTCCGTACGTGTTATACCAGCGCATGTGGAATAGTAATGTGTCTGCCAAACAATCGTATACCGGCTCACTTATAAGACGGAATGACGTTAATAAAACTATACGGGACATCGATTCCATTGTCATCCTCTCTGAGCGTTGCGCCATTGGAATTTCAATATTTCTACTAATTTTAAGACTGTTTGTTGATAAGAGATTTAAACAATGAAATGTTTTAACAATTAGCCAATAACAAAACAAAACGTTCAAAATTGTTAAAGAATCAAAAACTAGGATGAACGAACGAACACGCTTTCACAGATTTAATAATGATGACTAAGCGAAAACTATGTAATGTAGAAAAAGAATGACCTAAAGAAAGTACTCGTAAGCGACGCTGCGAAAGTTTTGCTACATAATAATTTTTTTAAATATTTTAGGACATTCACACATCTGATTCCAAACTAAGCAGAGCTCGTACTATGGAAACCAGATAACTGATATACTATATATATTAATACTTTTCTTTTGTAAATACATTCATATTTAGATAATTACACCCAGACAACAGAAGACAAACAGACATGTTCATGCACACAAATGTTTGTACTGAGTGGGAATCGAACCCACGACTTGTGGCGTGGGAGGCAAGTATCTCACCACTACGCCAACCGGCCAGTCGATATAAAATGCTTGAATGACGAAAGGGAGAATAAAATTTAATATAAGAATAATAATCTGACTTTGCGCTCGAAGTTACAGCCATGTGGGTTATGAAATCAACTACAACTATACCGATGAGAGAGATTTAAGCACAAATCTCAACAGTTTAGGAATGCACAGGGTAATAAATATCTCAAGTAAAACATATCACTCAATTAATGTCAGTATGATCCCATTGTTTCGCCTCGACGGGCCGCTTATCGAATGCTCGCGGCACATTCATTGTGAATACGCGAACCTGTCTGCCGTGACGTGCGAAACGATTTAATTAGGCGTCTAGGGACGTCACATAACAAGACTGCTTGTTACACTCGAATATGTACGACTAATGGCGATATGTACACCATATCGTCATTAGTAAATTATCGTTGTAAATTAATTTAGAATATTATAAACTTTTTAAAGAGTGTCAGATATTACCTTTGGATAAAAAACACAATACGTAATAAAGTTACAATTATATTAAGATGAGAAACTTTTAGATGTAGTTACTAACAATTATACCACTAGGGCTGCCGCTGCAAAAACGCACTAAAATGTTTTAGCTCCTAAATGTATTAACAAATTCTTACGACCTTTAAATAACGCAACGGCGAAAAATAGGGACTCTCTGAAAAGGAAATTGAGAAATATGTTGTTGTAGGAACGAATGATTGATGACGAATAAGTTTATTTGAGTTTAGGTTTAACTTTTTTGTATTTACCCCTTGTATTTTTGGTTTGTATATTGCATGTTAATTGTTTGTTATTAGTGTAAAAGGTGCGACGCCTTCGAACCACGTAAGTTGTTTTGCGGAAAAGATTAATGTTACCATATTGTATAATTTATAGGTAATTATAGGTAATAGGTATAGTATATTGAACTTAGAGAGAGTAATTTGGATTGTCTAACCAAAGATTGACGATATAAATTAGTTAATGACCTTAGCGATACGAGTATGTAATAAAAGATACAGAGAGAAACACGACACATCTTTTGATGTAGGATTCTTACTGACTTTCGTACACAAAAAAAAAATTAATAATAGCTACTAAACTAATTACTTCTAAACACGTAAAACTTAAATTGAAAATCAAATGTATACTCTAAATTCTGTACTATGATACAACTCAGCATACAAAGTCTACAATTTCTATCCGTCAAGTTGGAGATTATTCCAACGTCAACCAACCCAGTTGCGGCCGGCCTAGTGCATCTAATTCGGTCACAGTTGCCGCAAACGGTGTGACAGAGTGACGTCTCGTGCTTTTCTCTTGCGACATGAATAGCCGCCAACAAAGATAGCTCCTCTCTCTCTCTCTCTGATGAATAGCTACTAACGTAAAAGCGGTTTAGTAAACTTTTTAGCTATTAAGGATCACACGACAGTTTAACTTCGCCCTACACGGTCGTTCCGCTTGAAGTGAAAAAGATGGTCTATTAATAATTTTACTACTTATCCCTAAGGAGATATGGTTTTGATCTCTAGAATTGGAATTAAAATTATATTATTACTGGTCTCTGATCTTCAAGGTCTCCTAGAGTCTTCAGGGATGTTGAAGACCGAATATTAACTTGCCAATAGAAAATCACTAACCCAGTTCTCAATTTCAAAACCCACGACTCATTAGTAATATGATAAAATTAGATCTGCTAGTAATTCGTTCAATTATTTACATCCGTTTTGGTAATTTAGCCGAATTAATATTCCTAATGTCAGGGTGTTGGACACGACTGACGTGTTTCTAATCGAGAACAGGAATGTTAGTA
>DWLR01002904.1:0-14473 GCA_018246295.1 Papilio alexanor hazarajatica | reverse complement strand
TATATATATATATATATATATATATATATATCATGGTAGAACTTTTACTGCCATAGAAATACTTTCGTATTTTAATACTTTATTTTAATAGTGATGATTTTTAATTAAGAAAATTGTTTATCATCAAATATATTCATGTCCTTAAAGTTTTTTTTTAACGGGCAAGCAGTCACCTGAGTGACCGCTACCCATAGACATCTGCAATAATCAGCGGTCAGCCCTAAAAACTATAGCTAAAACTAATTACAATATTGACTATGGTAAAGTCCAGGATATATGGAAGAATATTACATACTGTGCCGACCCTACATGGGTGGGAAAAGGGCAGGGTGATGATGATTGTCTGTGTTGTTTTTCAGGGTCGTGTTTTCTCTGTTCTTCATAATGAATCTCGTGCTATGGGGCAAGGGGTCCTCGGCGGCGGTGCCGTTCTCTACTCTGGTGGCGTTGTTGGCTCTGTGGTTCGGCGTATCGGTGCCACTCACGTTTATCGGCGCTTACTTTGGATTTAGAAAGAGGGTGAGTATTATAGCATGTAGCACCTGGGGCCGGATCGCTTGATGTAATGTGACGACCAGTAGAAGAGTTATGTTGCCGCAATTGTTATTATTGTGAAATAATATAATAATAATTTTTATTTTTTCATTTTTGTTATTTAATAATATTTTCAATTTCAAATGGTTTAATGTCCTATTTATTATTATATTATATATATCTAGTCGCTAGTGCTTATAGCTCAGGATCTGTTCCCTTTTAAGCACTAGTGATATAATGATGGTCATATTCTGTTGTTTTATTTTGACGTTAATAATTTTATTGTAAATAGATAAATTATCAATATTTAGGTAAAGAAACAAACTAAATCCCTACCAGCTTCATATCAAACTTCGCTTCGGTTCTGTTTCGCTTTTGCAGCTGTGTGCCACCTGCGTTAGAATACTATTGTTATTTCCTTAGATCCTAGAGCACCCGGTGCGCACGAACCAGATCCCGCGGCAGATCCCCGAGCAGTCGCTGTACACGCAGCCGGTGCCCGGCATCGTGATGGGCGGCGTGCTGCCCTTCGGCTGCATCTTCATACAACTCTTCTTCATCCTCAACTCGCTCTGGTCCAGTCAGGTAACTAAATATGTTTAGCTTCTTTTTTTTTTTTGGGAAATGGACAATTGAGCAAATGTTTCATGTTATGGATGCGCCGATACGATCTCTTCTGCAATCGGATCGTGGGTGCGTACGTTAAAATCGATTCTCCAGATCGAATCAGTTCTACCAAATAGCGCGTTCCAAACAATGCGGTCGGTCAAAGTACGATCTTGATCTTGTTAGAAATGTAAACAAAGACTTTGCATCTTCTTCTAATGTAATTTGTTATGTCTTATATTATTTATTTAAAAGTGTTATATTCGTGCGATTTTTTAAATTGATTTATTGAAAATCGGATAACAAAAAGCACAGAAATAGCGCTGCTCATGTTAATTACAACTTCCTAGATTTATTTGCAATAATCAAATTAGTTCCAAATGTGCTGTCAGTCTTTAGTGGGACAGAGATGGAATGTGGAATTAGCCTTTATCCAAACAGCGATCTGACCTATCAAAATTAACTGTTATTGTTTTGAGTTTTAATCTATTAAATGTGTCAATTAATTGTGTGTGTAAAATCGATGATTTGAATTCTGTATACACATCTTTCGCTTTTGTTCAACTCTCGTAATATCTTTCTTCTCTTTCAAGGACTCTCTTTTAACTTGTCTTTAAAAGACACTCTTCTAGTTGTAATTGAGTTGATAAGATTGAATTGATTCTGATCAAATGTGTTCTAATAATGGGGTTCTTTTTTGTTTCCTTGCAGATGTATTACATGTTCGGCTTCCTGTTCCTCGTGTTCGTGATCCTGGTGATCACGTGCTCTGAGACGACGATCCTGCTCTGCTACTTCCACCTCTGCGCCGAGGACTATCACTGGTGGTGGAGGGCGTTCCTCAGCTCAGGTTCCACCGCCGGCTACCTCTTCATCTACTGCTGCCACTACTTCGTCACCAAGCTCAACATCGAGGACGCCGCGTCCACCTTCCTCTACTTCGGCTACACCTTTATAATGGTGTTCCTCTTCTTCCTTCTAACGGGTACCATCGGCTTCATGGCCTGCTTCTGGTTCGTGAGGAAGATATACAGCGTTGTTAAAGTCGACTAATGCGTAAGTCTTTGACTAAATAAAAGTATGACGAAGCCTGGACTCTAAAGTTACTAATTATTTTTATCTATTTTGTTTTTTGTTTATGGAAGGTTTCGTCTGTTGTGATCTCTCGCAACATTCAATGTATAAATCTATGTTATAAAGATAATGTCGCTTTACTATTATGTGGCCGTTTATTTGACATTTCTGTTCTAGCTTCTTTCAGTCATTGTAAATAACGTTTGTTAAATCTTACTGTTTCTTGGCGTAATCGGTAGACGGAAGGAGAGCTTGCGTCACAGTTTAAATCGAGATCTTTGTATGGATTAATTACCGATGTTAGGATAACGAAAACATATTTTAGTGTAGTCTGCATTAGGTGTTGTGGAGACTGTTAGGCTGTGTTCAAACTAAGCGTATTTATCAGCCGACTGTAAAGCCTGCTCACAGTCGACGGCCCGACGTATTTTAAACCCTGGTGTGAACTTGAAATCGTTTACATTTTTGTTAAGAGACTACGCCTCGCGTTATAGTATATAGGGTGTACAAAAGTTGAATGTAATTATAAAATGATAAACTGCGTTGCGGCCACTCACAATCGGCTGATGTTTGTTTTGAACACGGCCTATATGTCACTTGGAACTTGCGTTTCTCAACTTTCGCTACAGACACTAGAGCTCACGATGTATAGAACTTATTTATGTAATAATGAATTAGTATGGCTGTGCCTTTATACTATGTTGGACTCCTCCGATGGCAAGGGAAACGTTAAGCAGATAAAGGTATGTTTTATTTATTTAATATTATATAAATAAGCATCATTACAATACTATTGTAACGTCCTATCGCAATATTCGATAATTAAGTTTTTTTATATGAAAAGATTTTTAATCTAATTTAAATATGTATCCGATTTTTCAAATAATTTAATACGTGTCCGAATGTGTAGTCGGTACTTAAACTTCTAACAAAATATTGAATGAGTAAATGACGGGCAACGACTATGACTTCGAGAAATTAATAAATATCATATCAATGCAAATATGTTAAAACATTTTAAATATAGTGGGTAATAATAGTACCATAGAAATATGAATTAGGGATTGTCGATGTTAATATTTATAACTAATTAATTATATAATACAATATGGTCCTTAGTTAAACACGAAAAAAAAAACATCCAAAGCTCTCGTTACTGTTATTGAACTAGATGGGGTTGTACTCGCTTTTAAAATAAACGGTGATGAATTTGGTCAGAACTAAGTTAACAAAAATGTAATGTGATCCAGTCCTTGATAACCAGTTAACGCTATATAAGCGTGTTAATTAATCTTTTACATTTGTTGAATTGAAAAAAGGTCTATGTTGTTTGTCCGCAGTAGACCGACAAATTATATATCTAAGTGGTAAATTACCAAAAACCTACGATATGGAATTAATTGAGTAAAGTAAAAAAATGGATCTGAACTGCCCAACTGAAAAAATAATGTTTATCACGGTACAGTCAGTACAATCGAGTTCCTTGTATTCCACTTACAGAAAAATTGTCTTGTTCCTCGCATCGAGCGAAACTCCGCTTCCTTCTTACAAATAACCAATTAGGGTGCTATAGATATTTTGATAAAATAAAAATCTGTGGCGTTCCTGCACTGTACTCCTGACTATTGTTATCATCACTTGGTTTTCCGCTCGGGAAGTTTTACGACCTCTGCCATTCAGACGAAATCATTATTTCTCAATATTCTATTGTTACAACATTGACCAAACGTTTTTCGACCATTTAAAAGCGGCATCCTATTGGCTATTGTTTCTACGTCAACGTCTCAAGCCGTACGAAACATTCAAACAATTATCTCTTTTAAAGTGGAATACCGCCAAGGAACTCGACTGTACGTACCGTTGACTTCCTGTAACCTAAATGGCTTGAGCGATTTTGAAGACATTCAAACATTTATTTCGTATTCTCTCCCGGAGTGTCATAGGATGACTGTATGGCACTCCATCTTTTGGTTACGGACACTCGAGCTCAATGTTTTTTTTTCTTTTTTAATTAATTAACGTTATTAGCACTGAAACAATATGCTTTTAGCAAGTGATGTTCGCGCGAATGAGTTAAAAAGATTTACCAAAATAAATGTACACGAGCACAGAATCGATGGTCAAATGTATACAGCGGGTAAATAAATATTCTGGTATGGTCCATGTTATAATATTGTCATGCTTGTGGATACCTCATCTCTGTAGTTTGTGTGTAACTTCAGGTTTTAAACATTATTGATGAAACATTCATTTTACGCGTCGCCGACTGATGTCAGGTTTGATAATCTACAGTTTTAAAAATCTTTGTTTGTGCGTCACGATTTAACTTTAGAACGGCTGGACCGATCTTAACGAAAATTAGTATATAGCAAAACACGTGATAGCGCACAAGATAGGCTATATAAAACATCTTTCTGTTTGTCCGTCTGCTGTATGTCCGCGTCCTAAGAGCGGCTTGACCGATCTTAATCAAAATTGGTATTTAGCAACAATACAAGATTACCCAAATGATAGACCATATAAAATTTCTTCATGACTTTGTATGTAACTTAAAAACGCATTGATTCGTTGTTAATGTAAATTGGGTGCTTAACTTAATGACGCGTGACTACGCAAATCAAAAAAATAATGAAAATCAAAAAAAAGACAGAAAACATTATTTTGTATTTTACTGATAGCGATCTCTTTTGAATGCATGCGATGTCGCTGGAAAAATGTAATATTAAATAAGCTTCATTCAAAACATTTTGGTTGGTGTAAATTGATGACGGTTTTATTTAGTTTTCTTTCTAATTATGCGTCTAATATTTATACGAATCTGACACATTGACTGTTTCAGTTTTTAACATCGATCGTCCCTAAAATGATGGTAACCTCCAGTTCAAGTGATAGCTTTCATGAGAGTTAACCCATCATCACTAACACTAAAAGCATTTATCCATGTACAATTATTATATATCTACCATATGTACAGTATTATTCGGTGGACGATTCTTGTTTGCATCATTTGAACTGGGACTTTTGTTTTTAATTTATATAAGTAATTTGGTGATTATATTTTTTTAATATGCTATTTGTGTGATCATAAGCAAATTTTAATTTTACGTAAACTAAATTAGCTATACATGTTTAAAAGTGTTTAGATAAATAAACGGTTATCTGTAAACAATAAATTAAATATTTTATAATTGTATTTTATTTAAAAATATGTATATTACGACCCAATTTAATCCTCATCACTGCTTTCTGATAGCTCGGCTTTATCTTTTGGTTTGTTTACCCTCCTTTTCGTGCGCTTAACTTTTCTATCGATTTTAGATTTTCTAAATATCTCTATTGCCTTCATTTTATTCTGCAAAATGTTTTGTTTGTCTTGCTCTCTCTGTGGTATGATCTCCTGGAATCTGTCAGTTTTTGGTATGACCACATCAAATCCTTTGCTGCTAGCGTCATTAATATTGATAGCTTTAGTTACTACTTCATTATTTTCTCCTTTTTTCTTTTTACTTGTTGACGGTTCTGTGAGCTCATTAAGTGTTTTGATTTTATTCGCTTTTCGTTTCATCTTTCCTTTTTTGTCTTCTGTGGTAAACGGAATATCTTCGTCTTTACTTAATTCTTCCCCACATTCCGGGTCCATTCTCTGAACTGCAGCCTTTACTCTTTTACTCATTTTATCCTCGAGTGACTGAAAATCGATCTTTGCCTTGAAATAGTCCTGCACCGACCTCTGAGTTTTACGGTCGTTCAATCTGCCCAATACAGGCTTTATGATTTCATCGAGTTTGTTCTGTGACCAACCAAATTTTGTCCTGGTATAATCTCGTAATACAGTAATATCGATATTTCCCCATGTAAATTTTTCATCACTTTCTTCAACGTTGGGCTCCAGATATGCTTGAACTACCTATTTAAAAAAAAAAAAGTATTACATTTGAATTTTGAATGGCACCATAACATATAATAATTCCGCATGCTCATTGTATATCAATAGCATGTTGTATGTTTTTTTTAGGTATAATAACAACCAAAGTGTAATAAAAGGCACAAACAAAAAGCTTAGCAGATAATAAATAAAATTAAGAAATATCACGCACCCTCATACTGGGAAAATCATCTGTTAACTGAACATTCTTTATCTTTTTCTTTAGTTTAATATTATCTGTTCTTTTTCCTGCTCGCACCCATTTCTTGAATTCTTGTAGACCAGCTATAATTTGGAAATACTGCGCCTGTTTCGACGACTGATTGACAAACTGTCTCTTGTTGAACGGAAAAGATGCTAAGATTTCTAGAGCAGTTACAGGGCCTATACCGGGCACCCCAGTTGTATAATCACTGCCCACTAACAATGCAAACAATATCAACTGTTCTCTCGATAAATCTGGAAAATATAATTGTTTTCATTATTACATATATAAGATTAGCTAAATTATGATGAATGTTGGTTATTTTCATCCAATTCTTGAGACCTGTTGCCCAATTCTAACAATCATGTCATGTAGATTAGAATGTGCCCTTTAACAAACCTTATACTACAGTATTCAAATCGCAGAATTGAGGTCATGATTTGACTTGACCATAGTTTTCCCAAAGATATATAGTCATCCGCCAAGTTTGGTAGCCAAATGGAAAACAATCACTATCCAAATGCATTGAGAAAATTTAAAAGGTCTTTAAAGGGAAAAAATCTTCCTGGGTAACAACGTTACAAACGGGTTACAAATGTTTGATAAAAGGAACTCTACCTAAATATTAAGTATAGAAAGATACTGGCCAAAGTAGTTAAATTGTTAAAATATAACTCTTGCCTTTGTCTTTGTTTCCATAGAGAAAAAAACTAAAAAACAGCAGTTTATATTCGACCAGTTTTGGATTACAGCAGCATCTTCTGATTGTTACAATTTGCAGGATATTTCAAGGTGACCAAATTACGATTGCAGACCACTCGGTCTGCTTGTTCCTATACATAGAAACACATCAAAGACCACAAATTTTTAAGCAACAAGCATATTGCTGGGAGCACTTACTAAATGACTTCTCTATTCTTTCCAATAAAAACTGCATGACATGCTTCTTGTGATTAAAAAAGTTCTTATACACTGTCTTTCCACCAAATAACCATATATCACTGTCATCAGTTATAGTCCCGTCTGTTAGATTAACATGTTCAAGAAACGCACACTGGGCCTCTGCCTCCATTGGAGCAACTATATAAGGAATACCAAATATTTGGAGCAACTCTTGAGCTTCTTTTGTCATTTCCTCTGTTATATTTCTTCCAATTCGATCCATTTTTCCTTTCTCTTGTAGCAAATGATCTTCCTTGCTTTGAATTTCAGTCATCATAGAATTTAATTCAGCAGAAGTTAATAACTTTTTAGGTGGCTTATTACTTTCAATGGCAGTTTGATCATTTTTTTGTGATTTATTTGGTTCTTGGAATGATGTAATATTTTTTTGCTCGGTTGGGTTCACAATATTTTTTTCAGTTGCTGTGCTATTCTGTTCATTGTCATTAGAGCTTTTTTCTTCAGGTGTAGGTGACTTGTTTACGTTTGTCAAATCAGATTTGTTTCCATCTATATCTATATTATGACGTTCGCTTATATCAGGATCCTCTTTTATCTTATCATTATAATCATTACTAATATCCAAGATTGGAGATTCTTTTTTACCCTCTTCATTTATTTTAATATTTTTTTGTTTATCGTCTTCAAAAACGTCAGCAAATATATCATCATCATCAGGAGCTTCGCCCATGTTAAGGGTTAGCTCAACAAAAGGCTTGTTCAATTTATTTTCCGTTTCTGGCACTTCTTCAAATTCATTGTCACTAGAATCATCAGACAATTCGTTTTGAACAGTTTCTACATTAGCACAGTCTGACATTTTGAGAGTATTACGTATTTCTGACTTTTTAACATCTTCTTCAGTGCTTGTGTCAAGGGTTATTACATCAGTGGATAGATTTTCAACAGAAATAACAGATTCCTTTGTATCATTCACATCAACAACTGCAATCGCATTGTTTTCAGGTTGAAATGTATGTGGCTCTTTTAATCCAATATCATGCGATTTATTGTCTTCATCTGATAACAAATCAATTTTGTCTACAATTATTGACTTTTCATTTTCAAGTTCCTTGATTATTTCGTCTATTTTGGTACCTTTCGATTTACTTTTGGAGCCACTATTTTTTGATGTAACAATATTATCAATGGCTTTATAAGTAAAGTCACTATATTGCATAATATACGCTTTAGCAGAGGACATATCTGGCTGTTCAATTTCATCGCCTTCATCTTCAGAATAAGAATATGAATAATCTGAGTCTGACAAATGTGAAGTCCAAGAATCGTCTGTTTTCGAAGCACCAGCACTTGTATTAGCTTCATCTACACATTCCATTGACATTTTGATTGCCATTTGAAGTTCCTCGTCTTCTGTGTTTGGTGTTACTTCAATTGCCTGTTCAGAAGTAGCTTTTTGATCTACTTCATCTTTCTTGCTAAGTAGTTCCTTTTTCTTTTTAGCATCTGCTAATGCTTGTTTTACGTTATTGATGAGTATAAACCTAGTAGTATTGTTAGAGGCGATACGACGAGTAGGTAATGATTCAATTTTTGTATCTATACCTTCTTCATTTAAGAAAGATTCAAGCTCATTTAAAGACATGGTGACATCTCCCATTTCTTTTTCAGTTTCTTCCAAGCATTCTTGTATTTTTCTACGTTTTAATAACCTCGCCATCTGTAATTTAAAAGAAAAATTTAATTTTTACGAATTATTTAAACAAAATGCACAGTTTATTGCATATTGGCCAATATATATATTAACTCACTTGAAAATCTGAGAACTGATCACTTTTCTTTGGTAGTGTATGAAGCTTTCCCCATGAATTCATCTTTCTTGTTTCCTTTAACTCCACAAGTAAATCATACTTTTCTTTAGCAGGCATGTTCTTAAAGTTCTCTGACTCAACATCAACAGTGTGTAAATCAACTGTGGATGCGCTGGAATTTTGTTCTTCTTCATCTTCAGACCTAATAGAAGAAAAAATATTTAGAGAAATACCGATTTTAATTATACATCATTCCAACCCAAAACCTAAAGTTTGTAAACAAAGGGTGCCTTTTACGGTAAACATCGTAAAATCCAAAATATTTGCAATATACAACTTTTTCTTACATTAACTTATAACATTAGCTTACACAGTTTCTCTTCACTTTATCTCACAATTTACACAATTACAACATATCCAATGAAAATAACAAAATGAATGTAATGGCCACCTTCTATGGTATGTTATGTTTATTTATAAACTTTAGGTTTTGAGTTGGAATAAATAATAATTCTTAATTTACTATTAACATACTCTGACTCAATTTCTTCATCATTCTGTGGCAAAGCTGGCAATTTAAACATATCATCTTTATTAACATCAGTTGAAGCAGGAGCCTTCTTCGGAGATATTTGATTTCCCAGTAAACTACCAACAGCTGTGCGTTTGCCAAGTAGGAGGGCAAGCTCTCGTTTTAGTCTTTCTGATTCTGAATTAAGTTTAGACTTATTATCTTGTCTCTTAGCCTAAAAAGTTATTTTTATTACATATAATTATTACATAAAAAAATGATATAAAAGGGAGTTTGTTTCATTATGTATGTACATATATATGTAAACTAATGTATAAAATTATTTAAGTAAACTCACAATATGTGGATTAATAAAAAGTGAAGAGAAAAGAATTGGCTAGTTGAAGTAGAATTGGCCCAGCCATCATCAGAAGACTTTCAAGTTAATGTAAGAGTATCAACTTATTGCTTCTTTTTGTAAATTATTGTGTAATCATGATGTCATTAGTTGAGTCTGATAATCTTGACAAAAAAAAAACATGGACATAAAATTAATCTTCTTAAGCAATTTTATATTGAAAGTAGTAGAATCTTACTGAAGCAATAGCAGCTACGTTCCAAATCAAGACCTGAACTTTGTCAACAAAGGTTACACACACCTCATCTTTTATGCCAAGGTTCATAAATTTCTGAATATTTGTGGAAACCATCTTTATCTCCCATTACCTTGATAACATTATTCATATTATACATTTTCACTTCATTTTATCTCACAATTTTTTTTATATGACAAGGGGGCAAACGAGCAATGGGTCGCCCAATAACAAGCGAATCACCGCCGCCCATAGACATTCGCAACAACAGAGGAACCGCAAATGCGTTGCCGGCCTTCAAGGAAAAGATACACTCTCTTCTTGAAGGACCCTAAGTCGAATTGGTTTGGAAATATGGCTGAAGACAGATCATTCCACAATGCGGCTGTGCGAGGCTGGAAGTTTTGTGAGAACCATACAATTGTGGAATGCCAACCATTAAGGTGATGTGGGTGGTATTTGGCACTCTGTCCAGTCGTACAATGACGAAACGGCAGGAATTGTTCCAAACAATTCTTCGGAACACTCCCCATGGTAAATATGGTAAAATATGCAAAGGGAACTGGGAACTATCCACAAAAAACACAAATTTACAGTAAAAGTATAAAATGATGTAAAGGCCGCCTCCTGTATTGTTTTGTTTTGCAAAGTTTAAGTCTTGATGTAGAACAACTATAATTGACTTTCAATTGGAGACATATGTTGCAGAAAGTAATTATAAATATGTATAGTAAATTCAAAGATAAGAAGACTCCAAATACATCAAATAATACAGGTATCAAAAATAGTTTTTAATTTTTTATCAAGGTTATTTTTATGTTTGTTTATGTTTTTATGGATTGAAATCAACTTACAATTGTTTCTTTTTTTAAATCAGGGTATCCACCATCAAAAACAAATACTGGTTTTATTCTAAAATATAGTAATTTGCAAAGGCGCTGAAATAATCCCATTAGGTGAGCGTTTGGCAGAGGAGCTCCTTTTGCATCTTGGTATCCTTTAACCATCTGATGCAACCATATAGATATATCTGGTGAAACAGAACATTTTTTATAATCAATTACAATTGATGTTTAATTTCACCGATTAAGTGCTAATTTCATTCATCGTACCGACTGCGAGCACTTTGTTTTCCAAAGTCTCCACTGGCACCGGTTTACCCGCGGGCTCAATAAGTCTCCACAGTCCAGTGACTCCCATCGCGTGTGAGATTAAATTCCAGACCAGATTTTTTGTTTTAACTAATGTATATACCAATGTACATAACAAAGGTCGTTTCCCACGAGATCTTCGGTCAATCGTCGGTCTCTTCCTCACACATCGCAACCTTTTCGCTCTGTGAACTCGACGTATTTATGACGCACACAAAAACAAATCGAAATGCCGCTTCTGCTACTGGCGCATTCGTAAGTGTTCCGTTCACTACATACAATATCAAATGTTTTACTACGCCGCGACGCCCACTCTTTCCCACACTTTATTTTCTCACGCCCCATGCGTAACCCCACATCCTATGACCGACCGTCTGCCGGGCTGTCAGTCGCGCCGGAGCCAACCTCGCATCGCTCGATTTTATTCGCGCGCGTGTAATCGACAACACGCTTGCCTTGTATGTGTTTATTCAGTGTCTATGGTTTTTCTTGACAGATCTTATTAAAAGCATTGTCGTATCTATAACGAAATAAACATAAGTTTTATCCATTTTTAATAACGAATATATACGAATTATCATATACTCAGAATTTACTAGACTTTACGTTAAGTTTATCAGTAGTTAATAATAAACAGTAAACTGTGGAATGTTGGCCAGACTGTCTGAAACTTCTACCATCGAACAGGTGTTTTTGAATGAAGAGTGTGTTAAAGTTCCCATCGTAATTATTTATTTATTGTGTCGTGAATAACACAAAAGTGTATCGATCGAAAAGTTAACAGTTGTTAAGAACGCGAGATATTGTGTCGACAGCGCGTTGAAAGTGTTTACGATTGATAAGAGTCGCCACTGATCAGGCAGGATATTACCAATTTCTGCTGGTAATATGGGCAATCTGCTGCGGTGATATTCGAATAAAAGGTTTACAGTTAGGGGTTTGAGAACGGCGTCATGTGCTGCCTGTTTACGGATCGATCGGTGATGAGGTGTGGAGGGAGGTGAGACTGCAAAAGTGGCCACCATGCCGCACCAGTACGGCGCGGGTGCGGGTGGGATGGCGCAGGGCCCGCCTTCGCCGCCGCCGCAGCACGGCGCGCTGTACCCGCGCTACGCCAGCGCCGCGGGCCCTGGCGCCGGCGCCTACCGCCCAGAGGAGCGCAGGCTAACTCGTGAAGCCATGGAACGTTACCTGCGCGATCGTTCCGATATGGTCGTTGTTATATTACATGCTAAAGTCGCTCAAAAGTCATATGGCAATGAAAAAAGATTTTTCTGTCCACCTCCCTGTATTTACCTGTTTGGCGATGGCTGGCGACTGCGTCGCGAGCGCATGCTGCGCGAAGGCGAAACCGAGCAAGCGTCACAGCTTTGTGCCTTCATTGGCATCGGTAACTCAGACCAAGACATGCAGCAGTTAGATTTGAATAATGGCAAGCAGTATTGTGCAGCTAAAACATTGTACATATCAGATTCAGACAAGAGAAAACACTTCATGCTATCTGTTAAAATGTTTTATGGAAATGGACATGATATAGGCATTTTTAATAGTAAAAGAATAAAAGTAATTTCAAAACCATCAAAGAAAAAGCAATCCTTAAAGAATGCAGACTTGTGCATAGCTAGCGGAACAAAAGTGGCTCTCTTCAATAGACTGCGATCGCAGACAGTGTCAACGAGGTACCTGCATGTAGAGAATGGAAACTTCCATGCATCATCAACACAGTGGGGTGCATTCACGATACACCTTCTAGATGATAATGAAAGTGAGTCTGAAGAATTTGCAGTAAGAGACGGCTATGTGCACTATGGCTCTACGGTGAAGCTTGTCTGCTCCGTAACAGGGATGGCGCTACCTCGACTTATAATTAGAAAGGTAAATATATTATGTACAAAACACATTTTAATTTTGATAAAACTTGAAAAATAACACTTTATTAAATAGTTTAATAAAACATAAATACTAATATTAGGTGGACAAGCAAATGGCATTACTGGAAGCGGACGATCCAGTTTCACAGCTGCATAAATGTGCATTCTACATGAAGGACACTGAAAGGATGTACCTCTGCCTCTCCCAGGAAAGAATCATCCAGTTCCAGGCAACACCATGCCCCAAAGAGCCAAACAAAGAAATGATCAATGATGGTGCTTGCTGGACTATAATATCCACTGATAAGGCTGAATATCAATTTTACGAAGGCATGGGACCAGTCAGGTAAATACTTATTAAAGTTTAGTTTGAAATCATCTTGCTGCCCTTCCCCCACCTACGTAGAGTCGGTATAGTATGCTCTACTCATCCATATGTCCTGGTCTCTAGTGCATACTGCAATAGGCTTTGGCCATTGTTTACGGTTCGCCGTGAGCCTGACGTCAATCCCTCTCAGGAAAGTAATAAACCCAATAAAGTTTTGTTTTAAAGACACGAACAATTTTTTATACCTCTCATTTATTATTATTCCTTAGTCTTAAGTAGTAGTAATAATTTTGCTTGCTCCTTTCCATTTTGCTATCCATTTGTTTTTATGATTTTTATTGAATAATTAAACCACCAGTAGCTTAATAGTTAAGAATAACTCTATCAAACTTGATAAATCAATTAGTAGATATACAAGGTTTTGCATTATTCATCTTAATTACATAAATACCAATTCAAATGAGGCAATAGCAACCTAAATAGCGAAATGAATATTTAACATCACAAAAAATACATTTTAATTATTATTTTTAGTACTTAATTTAAAAAATCAATAAGCCCAACTTACTGTTCTATGAAACTCCAGGGATAATTTAGGCTCTAGTAGGTCACGATGAAACAGACATGCACACATGCAAAAATACTTACATACCTGGGAAAATCATAAGGAATTATTTTAAGATTTATCTATATATATACTTTATATTTATAAAAAAAAATAACCTCTACAGTGGGCCATAAATGTGACAGAAAGTTCAATACACAAGCAAATAAGTAATAATATTAAAAATGGTATGTTTGTGCATATTTTTCATTTAAGTCAAAACACCTAATAAAAATAAAATATCTAATGGAAAATATGTCATGCTAAAATATTATTATCGTCTCCCTGCCCTTCCGACTTGCGTAGGGTCGACACAGTATGTAATACTCTAACTGTAGTCCATACTGTTACTGGTTT